>VBVR01002319.1:0-23508 GCA_011638315.1 Tetramorium parvispinum
TTTAAGTAAAAGATATTAAAATTGAATGAATATTTTATTATTACTGGGTGATGTAAACGTGCGCTAAAAGAATAAGATAAGCGTGACATTGTTTAATATACAGATAAGTATATTAAGCTATTTGAACCAAATTATCAAAATGAAATCAATAAGACATGAGAATTATTTGCTAATTTTTGGCTTTTAAAAATAATTTTTTGCTATAATTTCTAAAAAGTTACTTAATTTTAAACTATTAAGCTTCTCGTAATTTTTTTAAAAACTAAAACAAAACAATTATTTTTAAGAGCAAAAGAATAACAAAAATTATAATATTTACTGTTTCTTACTTTGTTTTATATTTATGTATATGTTATGTATAACACATATACTATATTGCGAATGTTATACGTATATACGTCAAATATACGCATGTATGGTAGAAGAAATATGAATTTTTTTCAAACTTATTTAGCGAGCAAAAAATTCAGAACTTGGCTGTCTTGAGAACAAATAATTCAGGAAACATTTTGGTGTCATAATTATGTGAACAATTAATTTCTTTATTGCACGTTACTTATCATCCCAATAAGGAATTATAATAATTTGAAATATTAGAAATCATATTATATATTTACATAATGCAGACTTAGATTATAAAACATTAAACACATTTCGAAATGACAACAGTTGATGTATAATCTTGATGTTTGTTCTAGTACGGAGTATGGAGAATTGGCATATGTATGTAAAGCCGTCGCGCTGTCATTTGCACGTTACACTCGAGCAAGCTACATGGTCACTCCATCGTATCATCACATTACTTCTCAAGGTATGATCATTCTTTAATTATTATGTAATTAGTAAATAAAATTATTGATACATTTTGCTAAAATTTATACATTATTACTAAAATAATGTGAAATTATTAAACGAACGAAATCGTGCAAATTTTATCGAGAAAAAAATGCACGTATTTTGATAAGTTGTCTGTTTTTCGAGATTTTGGATTTTCCGATTCTTGAGTATCTCGATATTATAAATATTTGAGATTTTACCCTAAAGTCTTGTGATCTTAAGATTCTTGAACTTCAAAATTCGCGAATTCGCAAGTTTTTTCAAATTCTCTCCAAAGAGATTTATGATGCATAAAATTTCATTTCTTCAAATAAAAAAAGCACAACTGTATCTTTTCTCTCCATTCGCCGTGTATTTCCAGCATGCATCTTTGCCATGGTTGTTATACGGGTGGAACGGATAAATCGTTAACCTTAACTTAATTAACTATTTGCGAGTCGCGACGTGACGGGAATTGCACTGTGCGACTGCAGGTTTTATATGCTGTTCACCCGTTATATGTCGAATATACGGGCGCACGTAGAGTAACGATTTCAAATGAATAAATCGTCGTTGATTATGTTATCACCGAAAGCTGCTCAAAGCATAATTTATTGTTCTGATCAACGCTAATGTTACGAAATTGCAAATAATCTAGCTCATTACAATCATTATTTAATGATTACACTATCGCTAACACGCACTTTATATCACGCTCCCATCACATAAAAAATCGATAAACGCTTACTAATATAGTACATCGTCGTTGGATATTTATATTACATGACACGCTGCATTTTTAACGCTCCATCGTAATGCATCAATGAATTATTCGACACAGATGCCAGCCTGACGTAGTTTACCGGAATAATCGATCGTATGTCTGGAATATGACAGATCGAAATGTACACTGCTCGTCAATTTCGCACGATTGAAACAGATTGAGAGCGACGATTGTAATTTATTTGCCTAAAAAAAAAGCTAGACCGATTGAAAGCGGACGTACGAGTTTTATCAAACCGGGCGACGAGATTGTTCGCGTTTTAACGGATTGTTTCACACGATTTGCACTTTTTATACCAGCAATTCAAGGATTGTACGTTAATGGATGAAGTTATCTTTAATCGGAAAATCTGCAACAATTCAAAAGATAAAGCATTTAAAGGTAAAAAACATTTAGCTTTAAATCTATAATATATACATATATATATTCAAAGAGATAAAAAATCGAAATATTTCGTTTTATGAAACAACCAATATTTTTTTCCAAGTCTTTTTTAAAATGATCGTTTTTTTTTGTCTTAAGAAATGTTATCGACACTAGTCATTGTTTTACGTGTTTCCATCCAGCTGCGACTGTCAAATCCGCCCATTATCGTATCGATGTTACATATTTTGTGAATTGTATCAATTTCATCATAATGATAAACAGACCTTCCAGGCGGCCCGTATATAATTACCGTTATTTGTAACTCAAGGATGATATATTTCGGCGCGTCCTAGAAACATAGTTCGCGCAAACAGGCGCGCGTTTGCGAGCGCATCGCCGCGCCGCGACGAGGCGACAACATAAAATGTATGGGCCACCGTTAATTCACGGTAATTGGAAATTATTATATGATGCGAGGAAGCGCTGTTTGTCTTCGTTCGCGCGCCAAAACGACGCGATGCGTTCCAACTGTTAGTGCAATCGTCGGGATCATCCGCAATAATCGGACCAATTCATCCGAGTTTTCTTGAAACGCTTGCACTTTAAATATGTTCGCGGATTCTCTTCTTGTTTATACAATCCCGAGTGCAGAGATTATCGTTATCTTGATCTGCATCGCATTCCTCGAGATCTACGATACACTTGATTTAGCTGCACGATGCAGGGCAGTAATTGAATGCTAACAATGTGAGAAGATTGCGTTCGAAGATTGGACAAATAGTTGCATGGCGATTGCATTAAAATTACGAAGAAACTTCGAGCCATAAAGAAAAGTTTTAAGAGAAAAATCACTTAAGAATATCTCACTTAAGTAAATTACATCGAGATTATACACAAAATTGCAATGAAATAATGAGTCACAGAAATAGTGAATTAATTTTAGTTTTTTTTTTCTGCAACAAAAATTCACGAAAAAATGTTAACTAATTCGCGTTACGCAGCTGTCTTTCAGATTGGTTTCGTACGTATAGTCGCGGACGTATATTACAGCTTGAATGCCTGAGGCGTTTCTCTCTGTTACTTATTTCCTTACATGCTGAACAAGCGAAGCTGAAACTCTTGCTTTCATGCAAAGTTTCACTCAGCTAATGTAAGTAGATCTTTTCGTAATTACTTGCTGTTCGTGAATATTTAGACGATGTTAGGTAATTGTTACATGGTTCTTCTTTTGTAAAAAAAAAAAAGGAACAAGTCGATTATATTCGCGTAGTCGATTTGCCCTCTTTATTGACTGCGTGTAAACCGAGCTTTACCAATGTGCGTTAGACGTTAACGAGCTGTCGAGTCGTGTTAGTCCGTGAATTTACGACGTGAATGTTCGTCGATTCCGCTCGTTGATCTTGTACAGCCTCGCCTCGCGAACTGCATCGTCTTGGACGCATTTTCCTGCTAGCAACCGGCTGAAAAACGGTGAGACATCTTCAACGTTCTTTTGCTGTGGACTGTCAGTTTTTCGAAGAAAGATATATTTACGTAGTTTTTCGAAAAAGCTGAACGATCTCGGCTGTTATTTTTAGAGATGTTGTAAATAATATGTACAATGTCACAAACATTCTGCAATGTTAAGTATTCCTATAAAAAATGAATTCTTGAGTTTATTGATTCATTGATATTATCATATATTATTTAAATATTAATAGATTCATGTCGCTTGAAATCCTGCATTTAGAACACGAGATAAATATATATTGGGCCTCGAAGAGACAGAAAATGAAGATTCTAAATGTAAAAAGTGCAAATAACACAAACTTAATAGATTTAATAATATATGCCATTTATATAAAATAGAGCAACAAAGATTTACGGGGACAAGGATTTACAGAATTTTGAATTTTTGTTAATACGAGTTTCAGAAATCTAGATCTGATACATATACAAATAAACAAACAAAAAAGCAGTGTAAAGTTACGTATAAATGATGACGCTAATGAAAGCCGTTTTACATGCTATTAATTCCAAAATTCTGCAATGAGAACAATTTCAGCGTTCACAAGAGAGCAGAGGGAGGAAGAGTAAAATTTTAACGCGCGCTCTTAAATTACAGTCGTGCTGTGTTCACTTTATCGCACGGGAATCAACAACGCGACGAAAGAATAATTTAATATGACCGAAATGTTCGACGAAAATCCGCGCGCGCGGAATTATTCCGCACCTTCGTAACGACCTTTGTAATTAGCCACCATCGCAAATTGCTTGAACCGCATCTCTCCCTTGCGCGCCGTTGTAAAGCCACCCTTTACGGCATAGTGTAACTACCATCCGCGAATCTCGCCTAACATCCTTGCCGAGCAGGATGTTGTACAAATCCTAGCGAGCATGATGGCCCACCCCGGCGTTGTTGCCCTCGCAACGTCTTCGAGATTAAAAATACCAAGCCAACGTTCTTATCTCTCTAAAGAATGGTTACTACCAGTTTATACGAGCGAAGACAAGATGAAAAATCGATTAGCTGCATAGTTTTAATCTACTTAGGCTATTTTTCCTTGGATATCTTATTTCATTAAAGCTCTTTCTCCGAGATTCTTATTCAAAATTCAAGAAAATCTTGAAATAATTTCTGTTCTTGACATTTTCATCCTTCATGATATAATATTTATTTCAATATTTTTTTAATTGTCCACATTACTTAGCCTCTATATTTATTAATACAACGAAAATGCATTTCATATTCTTTTGAAAGAAAACCGTGAAATTGAATCTATGATTTTTTTGCGTTTTTAATGGTGCACTCCGTGCATTTGGATTGTCCTGAATGCACTTACGGAACAAGATGCTTTAAAAACCGCGACGCATCATAAATAAGATCCACACTCGTACATAATAAAGACATCCTTACCCAAACAAAGATCTGAAACTCGCATTATTTATCTGATATTACGTATAAGGCGTACTACGTATGTAGGTGCATATAAATGTGAATGTTATCCGGCTGTCAGATTCAGCTGCTTTCTCAGACTAAGGAGAGTTGCAGTTGATAAAACGAAAGAAACTGCCACACGCGAAACAAACAAGCTTGTATGCCAGAGCTCTCGTTCTTCCATTTCCTTACGTTTTCCGTTACGCTTTCTGTAAAACGTGCAAGAATCTCGAAAGCTGCTATGCCCTACATCCTGGTCCGGCTCGCAACGACGCATACCTACCAGTCGCATTGAATACTATTGACCGTCGTTTGTTTCGGACTAAAGAATTGCTCGGCTGAAAGTAGAAATATAAATAAAACGAGTAAACTAACCATCTGTCGTTACATTTCCTTGATTTATGGCTAAATTCAAAAGATAAATCTTTTAAACTATTTTTTGTACGTATATCGTACAGTTATAATATTTTTCAGTAATTAACGTAAAATTCCAATTTATGAGAGAAATTTATTTTAATACTCTATATCTAGTTTTATATTTTATGTAGAAAATTTCAACTCTTGCAATTGTCACTTAATATGAGATAAATTACGTTAATGTAACAAAAAAGCGTCCCTTTATTAAAAACGGTACTGCTAATTCCAAGTGCCATATTAAAAGTCGGGATATATTATACTAAAAACATAAAAGAAATATTATTAATCGCTCTCAGATCCATTTAGAGTTTTCAACAGTTTTATCAGGGAGAAATTAACGACGGGATAGAAAAAAAGAAATTCACTTATTCGCGAGCGAAAAAAAGATTAGAAGAGCGCCCGGAAAACCGGTCGTACACGCTTTCGCGCATTTTCTTTCTTTTCCTTTTTTCATAATGGACATTCTGCCCCTCCTGGAGAGGAAGGGATGGATATGTAAATTATTTTTTAATTGTTTCTACAGTAAAAATAATATTATTGGCAATCGATACGTCGCAATTTTAATCATTGCACAGTAAAAGTTTATTTCTCTCAATCAGAAGTTTTTATTATATTTCCTACGTATCGAAATAAATTATTCAAAATATATGTTGGTAATAAAATTAACAAAAAGAATATAGATTCTATATGATTCTATTAATTATTATTATCTGATACTAATTAAAATAGTGTTTTCATAAGCAACAACAATATTAAATTAATCTATTATTCAAATGAGGATCGCCGAAAATGAGAGTGTCTATAAAGCAGTAAACATATTAGTAAACATATCCAAAATTGATGAGAACGATGCTACTGTTTCTCCCGCTAATTAGCGTGAATTATTAATTCAGTTTCAAAATTCGATAAAATGACATCAGTTGCAATAAAACACCGACGGTTCGTTACTCTAGGGATTATATAACCTATATAATCGTGTGACAACACATTTTCCTGATAATCGCGGTAATTAAACGCGGACCGTAAAATTTTGTGACCGTGTGCTCAAAAAATCCCTAATGACATTTTAAGTTGTCTATTAAATCCCGACAAAATAAGAGCTTAATATTAAAAAATATCATGCTTGGTATTATATCTTATATTTTTTTTAAACTTTATAAATCTAATATATTAAAAATAGCTGTGGAATTAATTTCATGAATTAATTTTCTATTAATATCATTGAATAAATA
The DNA here is from genome assembly GCA_011638315.1 of Tetramorium parvispinum. NCBI lineage: Eukaryota > Metazoa > Arthropoda > Insecta > Hymenoptera > Formicidae > Tetramorium > Tetramorium parvispinum. The sequence goes on from VBVR01002319.1 coordinate 6,533, forward strand.
ATTACTTTTTGAGATATGAAACTACAAGCAAAACAACAATATTGCCATAATTTTTGTATGAAATGCCAAGTATTTTTGTATAATAAAAGAAATTTGTTATTTCAATAAGGCTATCGTTAAAAAATAAAAAATTTTAAATAAATAATTTTATTGTGCCGAATTGTCAAAAATGAGTAAAAAATTATGACATTATTTTTAATAGCTATTTTAATAGCGTGTGTTTGAATCAGATAAAATTAAATGAATGATATAAGTAATTAAAGCTCATGACATTTATTACCGAGAATAATGTTAGATGCAACTTTATGCTATTATAAAAATTATTAATACTCTATTATCATATCATATATTTCTTTAACCATCGTATAATAAAAGCAGACTTGTAATATTTCGCGTCTAGTTTCTACAGAATTTAATATTGCCTATAAAGCTTATAATAAAGTTCATTATAATTTATTAATATTTCACTACATTATTTAATATTATAAAAATATTTTTTATATGTCTTATGACAGTGACTGTTAATTAAAAATAAACACAAAGAAAAGCAGAATTAAAAAATTAATTAATTAATTTCTTAATTATTTAATGTAGCTCATCACAAGTAAACGAGAGATATCTTTTTTTATTTATTTTGGCAACAGATTTGTTAAAGGGAAACATGAGAAAATGGATACAAATAAAGCCACAAAATCGTGTAACGAAAATATAGTCGTGGAAAAAAATGTTTGACAAACAAAAGTTTGATTTTAATATTTAATCTCATTTTAAATTAATATTTAGAAAAAATTGATTCTTTAAATTCTTTAGAAAATGTATTTGATTATTTTTACATTTGTTAAAATATCTTAGGTATCGAAGTGAATCAACAAATTTATTTAATAATAGAAAGATATAGTCGTAATCGATTTTATGGTCCTAAAACACGTAATAACTTTTTCTACATGCAATTTTTCTACTGCAAAAGATACTGCACCCTTTCTTGATTAAACAATGTTTTTGCGCGATACAAATTGTAAAATAGCTATTGCTGAACACGATTCGCCCTTTCGAAATAGTGCCACGAGAGGGTAAATCGAGCGGAAGCGTTAAAGCTCCGCGAAAGCTCTGATAATTTACGCGAAGCGGCACTTAATGAATAAAAGAAAGAAACATTCAACGAAAAAGAAGCGCGCAATGGGGCTTTTACTTAGCTCGAGAAAATGTCTGAAAGCTTTATAATAACGAATGACATGCGAATTAATTAGCATGATAAGAAAACGTGTTGCTTTTCAGTCATTGCCGTGATATGAAAATTTTATAATTATCTAAAAAATTAAAAGCACATTCTATATGAAATATTAAAATGATAGTATTGATTGTATTCTTTGTTTTTAAATAAAAATCGTACATTTTTATGATTTACATGAAAAATTATATTTATTTATAAAGAAATTGTGTGAATAACATATTAATTAAAAATTTCTCGAATATTATATTTCACGCATATAAATTTTTTTCATTTAAAGTAAAGTTTATGTAATGACATATTGCATAAAAAAGTCCAATTATAAATAAAATAATTTGATAAAAGCGTTTGTTCCTTCATTAGCTACAAGATATTCTTTATTATCCGCATTCCCTTAAATATACTAGTTTAAAAAGTAGCCGCAGGTGTCAAGAAAATTTCTCGCGACTTAACGCCAGTACCGACCTAATTTTGGCCAATTCTGACAATTTGTAATTTGCTGCGTCACGCGAGTCCCGGAGAACTTTCGTCATACGAAGTCGACCTCGCGCTTCTCCGTAAACGAAGCAGCTTCGAGCTTTTTGCTCAAAGACGTCGTGTCGACTTTTCAGCAACATCAGTCAATGCCGCTCGTCACTGTCGACTGTCGTTGTATGGCAGTTTTCATCGTGGTGAAATATTGCCGCGATGCGCAGACATATTGGCGGTCACGCGCGTCCTTAACTCGCTATGACAGGCACTATTCATAGATGCAAGAGTTCCAGAAAGCTCAGGTTCAAAAGATGAAAACTAGATGAAAAATCATGATAAGACATGAAGATTTAGAATGTTAGAATTATTTAGAAACTGAAGAATGTCTTAAGGTCTATAAAATACGTGTATACCTGAAGAGATACACGAGAGAGAACAAGATGGAACAGCTAGCTAGGTGCCAAGCATTCTGGAATCCGGATGGCTACAAGTTTTAAGAATCTAACACGCAAGGATTTAAAGTTAAGAATCTAGCTACTCCCCAGTTGGCATCCAACAGTCTGAAAGGATCTCGATTTTTTCGGCCGTAGGATCAAAGAAACTTTTCTACGTTTTGCAGATCCGACTACCTACATCCTCAAATTTATAACACTCCTTTACCGCACACCCCGTATAACGCAATGGGCGGAAAAAAAAGAGGGATGAGGAAGACTACATCTCATCTTTCCGCTGCGCTTAGCATTTTTATCGCTCCTTTTCGCCGTGGAGGAATTTGCCGTATCCGGAAACGAGTTCGCCGCTCCCAAGTTGGCTATCGCGCAACAACCTACCCACCTCTGCTATATTCAAAAGATTCAAATTCTCCTCATTCCCTGGGCATCAATATGTTCGTGGGAATTCGTGCTCGGCTCTACTGTAGCCTTTGCACGTCATAAACAATTTTTCGTGTAGCGTTTGAGACAGCAAAATGTAAATCGCGAAAGTTGCCGCATCCTAGAATCTGAAGATTTAATAATACAGAGCACGTCAAAATGAAAAGATTCCACGTCTTCCAATAATGTAAAAAAATATATTATCTTACCGATCTTTTAATGCATAAAACAAAGATTTCTACTATTTTACATAGAAACTTCATGCATCACTGAATTTCATTCTTATCCAATTTGTTTCTGAAGCGTGCATTCATAATTCGGGCTTATATTATGGCTTTTTTGAAAAATTAGATTTTTTTTTTAGACATACGTTCCCTCTTCTAACTCGAAATACTAAGAACCGTAATTGTGAAGTTACGAGCATAGGGAGACTCGTTTGCGACGTATATATGTGTATATGATCCGCTTGCGACTCGTCGAAAGCTGCAACTTTCCGCTCGGGCGGGCGAAATGGTTCGGATAATTTACGCGCGGATGTCGATATGCGGCTTTCGCTTTCGAACTCGTCGATGAAACGCTGATTTACGCCCCCGGGTAGATTCACGCTGACTGCGCGTTTCTGCCGCTTCCGAGAAACTTACCTTGTGCCGTGCATCCACGAGAGCGGCTCGGTATGGTCCAGGCGCACTGACTTGGAAGCTTGCGTCAGCTTCGTTCTACCGGTTAGTTTCCGGTTCCGCTTGCCGGCGCGCAAGATATTACGTCGGTAAAATGTCAAAAATATCGAATGCCTTCTCCCACTGCCCCCGTTCCTCTCGACGAAAAACCCTCATCACCGTTCGTCCGATCGTGGATAGTGGCAATTTCGATCCTTAATATTTGCGCTGCTGCCACCGCTAGTTAGGCTATCTTTCCCCGATATTGCTATTTTTCGAGATATGTAATCATTGCATGCAACACTCGATAAATTATACAAAACTCTCGTATACAAAAAAATCTGCACTTTTATGCAAAGATATATTTTCTACATACATAGAAACAAGATTTTATAGAATGTTTTTGTTAGTGATTTATAAATTTAAGACGACGTGAATCCAAAGATCAGCAAAGTTGAAATTTTTTAAATAAATTTCTGATAACAGAAGCGAAAATTGTAGGTGACGGGTCAAAAGAATGCTTGCATCTCGTTTGTTTCCAGATAATATGTATAAAGAGGAAACATGTTGACATGTTCACATGTACTTACCGTTATTTCATTTATTTAATCTCTATTGTATAATACAAACGGTATGTTTAAAAAAATACTCGCAATAATACTTCTTCGCGTATAAAGTTGCTTCAAACGAGATTGAGGGGTAGCGTGCAACCACTTCTGTGACTGCACATATGTAAGAGACCTAGAGACTTGTAACACGAATTCTAGCATCATAAATGTATCAAACTGGAGGATCTCTTTCGAAATTTCACTTTATTCTTCCAATAAACGGGCTCCTGATAAATGCACTTCCACAGCAGTCAGAAATAAGAACAAAATTGCTTGTGCAGGCTATCGATCTGATGCTCGAGATACCCGGATATTCGATAAAATTTAATGTCCCAGTTTCTCTCAAGGAATTCAATTAACATAACAAATCGGGATACGCCAAGCGTAATTGCGTGAAATTTCAAATAATTGCGTGCTCTCCACTCCGATTAATTATTTACGACGATGTAAACATTTGCATATGTAAACATCGAGAACGCGCATTGTAAAGAAAACACGGTATGTATAATATTTGGATATTGACTAATTGAACTATATTATGCAATACGGAACCATAGAAACACAGTATTGTGAAAAGTATTATCTTCATTTGTTAATGAAGCGTGGATTGTTCTCTTGTTATTAATATGAAATCCAACAAAATACAACTTTGTTATTAGTTCTGTTGTAATAGGTAGAAATTACAAAGTATAACTTTTACCTTTGATTAAAATATCAATTTTAATTTTATTGATGAGAAAAAAATTAATTTGATATAATAAGAAATTAAACATTTTTGTTAATTTCATTATGATGATTTATTATATGACGATTGATGTAATGCCGGAATAATTTTAATGACGATCATAATGACGATATCATTCATTACACCATATTAAAATTGATCTATTATTAGTAATAAATTGTCGCGAAAATTTTTCAATAATTTCAATAAATAGCAAACTTATAATTTAATTCTGCTTATAAATCAATGTTCCAATATGGAATTTCAAAAATATTTAACGTATCACTGTTAGCATGGGAATTCCGTTAGATTTCTAAGTAATTAGGACTGAACCCATGGCTACTTTACAGTATAATTACTGGCTATCAATCAACTAATGATAGTGCCCCGGGTATAGTTAATGTGTTCATAAATCAACTCTCCTACACCTGCTTTAGCGAAGCCATTGCAAATTACATACACTGAATCACGTATGTCACAAGCCTATTGCATGGTTTAATGCAATTGCCAAGATTCGGAATAATTGCAGTATTCTTTTATTGCGAGTTTGACAATATTTACATACCTAAAAATCTTTCTTTTTCTATTCGCAATTCGTTCTGGAAGAAATTTTACTCAATAGAGTTTCAAAATATCTTAATAATGAAATCTGAAAAGTTTCTGCTAAAGCGCAACTCTGCTTAATATTAATCGAAAAACAAGACTTATCTGTTTACGTTATGAATCTTTTAATTTACTATAATATAGTTTTTGAGTTAAGTAACTTCTATCAACGTCTCGACATCGAAGTAACTTCTTTTTATCTTACGTTAACTTTCCTTGCAGCGTTTATTAGACAAATATTTGATGTTTGATACTCTTATACATATAACGTAGCGAAACAATAACTATGCAAGATACTTGATGGATAAATTATTCCGCGGCCTTGAAGCAATTCGTAAAATAAAACTTGTTAGCTTCTTTCACGCGCTCTCAGGTCTTCCTACATTATATCCGCGGTACACTTCGTTGCTCCCTTACACCTAGAATTCAAAGAACTACAAAAAGGATTAAATTTAGCGAACGAATCTTCTTCGCTTCGACTGGCCGATTCAATCGTCCTTCTCTCTTTAAAACCTTCCTCCTAAAAGACGGACAGAAGGAAATTGCTTGTTCACGACAATACGATCACCGATCTTTGAGGAAATCGCATGGCGGCATCATTGGCGTCGGAATAGTGCTGTTATTCGGACCCGCCGATTTTTCGACGGGTACGTTCAAAAGAATCCGTGTCGACGGGCCTTTTGGCTTTGCTGAAGTAAGTCGTCAGTCCACGAACGAATCGGCCCAATTCCGCGACGAACGGGTATTATTCCACTTGGCGGGGCCCGTCACGACCGAATCGATTTTCGCTCGCGCCCTTTGATATCACGCCGGAAATATAGTGTCGTTCTAAGCAGCCAGTTTTGCCAATTGACAAAGAAAAATTTCAAAAATTTTTAAAATAATACATTATTTAATATCCGATATATTTTTATTAAAAAATCTATTTATTTGAATTTTTAACCCCTTCACTAGATAGATTATCTGTGATCTTTTAGTTAATCGTAGTACTTAGATTTCTTCTTTCTTTAAACTTAGATACAAAAGTCGGAAGTGTGTAATTAAAAATACGAGAGGTAAATTACCAAACAGTAACGAAACGGACACAACAATTAACGGTTAGCAACGGTTAGAAAGATTAATGAATCAAAATCGATAATTGTACCGATGTATCTCTTCGATTTAACGTAAAATCTCAATGTAGTGCACTTCATTTGAAAGTCCGACGAAGTTCGCAGTCGCGCCATTTTGTCGTTTCCCGGACACAATTTGAAAAGCATTCCTAAGCCCTTTGAAGCAAAAAGACTCCACACTCGGTTTGCCGCTAACTCGAATTCACCGATTGTACATTCCTCTTGATCTAGAGGATGATTCCGTTCTCTCTCTACTCTTAAAACTCTCATCGATTTATTCGCTTCGTAATTCTGCTTAATCCTTCCTTCGATTTCCTAATAAATAAATATTACAATGTGATTAAACGCACCGTAACCGACCAACATGCGTTCTGCTGATCGAGAATACGATTACGCTTTGTCAAAATATAATTACATTAATTTATTAGGCATTAAAGAGAGGCGCTTAAACTCTCCTGATATACGCGCCCGCTATCAAGGATTGCTCATGCGTTTATTATATATTGATAAATTTTATTATTTCAATATTACAGTTATGAATTATTCAAATACTCACGAAATAATTATAAATATCGAGGGATTATGGCTTATTCAAATATGATTAAATAATGAAATGCAGGAAAATGTAATATTTACAGGATATTTATTTTGTAAGTGGACAAAAAGTATTACAGTTTAAACATTTTATTTGGAGCTGTACCGTTACATTCACTGTTATATCTCTTTAACGAACTCCTTAATTACCGACAATCAAGTGCTTAACATTATCATCAATCACGCTCGCCACTCATCACACGTGTTGTTTCTCGACGCGTATTATTGATTATGTGTCTTATGATTTACGATTTATCTTAACTCTTTACCGCACTATTGTGGTATATATTTTGCAATATCAATTTCTCAGCTTCTATAAAAATAACGATTTTTTATTAAATTTTCATTAATTCGTATGATGTGCTATATTGAACATATCATTTTTTACAAAAATTAAATAGATATTATTTATATAAATATTTGCAATAGTTCATTGTTAGAAAAATGCACCTTTTTTTACTCGATAAAATTTTTTTGCATTTTTGTTGCTAGAAATTTATTTACTCATGTAGCTGAAAATTTTCATTTTTCATGATAAATGTCTCATATTTTTATGCAAAATAATATTGATAGTGCGCTTTTGACATCGCGCGATATGTGTTTTTACAAATGTGTCCTTTCGCGAAAAAAAGAGAATTATATCTTTAGAGACACACCGTATTACATTCAAAATATAATGATAAGAGAAATTATGCGGTAAAGAGTTAATTTTACAATTCCGATTTGCTTTCGATATCGCACTGTGCGTGAACACGCTGTTGTTAAAGCTACAGATAAAAATAACTATTATCGTTATTGTTAATTGTTGAAGATAAGTTCCATCGTTACATCACGACAAAAAACATCGACACACCGTTTCCTCAAAGCTTAGTTTAATTTTTACATTGTTCCTCTTAACAATTAACTAAAATTAGAAGTACGTCTATCGTCTAATAATTGTCAGTTTCGATATGTTACCCACCGGATTTATTTACAATTTTTATGATATTTAAAAGTTATCGGTCTAGGCAAAAAATACGAGAACTATATAACAAGATTTCACGATTAGATTTACAAAAACAAATAAATTCAAATTAATTTCTTAAATGAGTTTCTGGATTTAATTAATTTAATGCAGTATCTTTTATAGTGTAGTAAATATTTAAAGCCAAAAATATAATTTGTGGGCAACCGCATTAAAATCCGTCATCTTAAATTTTATTTTGTGTAAATTTATAAGGATACCAAAAAATGTAAAAATAATCACAAACGAATATAAAGTTAATCTCTATTCTCTCTCTCTCTCTCTCTCTCTCTCTGCTTTCGAATACATACAGATAAACGAACTCTATATGCTATAAAACAAGAGCGACAATAATTTTTAGAAATTATTTGCTTGTAGATGTACAAAAGCTATAAAGGACTGGCCGCTCTGCATTATCTTGCATATAACTAAACATTTTATCTTTACAAAGAGCAAGCAGATTAAAAAGTTGCTGACAAAAAAATTATGTGTATGTCAGAAGCCTTTCAAATACAGTGAAATTTTGTTCTCTTGTGAACATGCGCGTGCATATTAATTACGAAATTATGTCCATTTTTAAACACATAAAATGTATAGACGCGAGGTGTACTACATTTTAGTTTCATTGTTAAAGACAATACGCGAAATTTAATTCATTGTGAAAAATTAATTCATTTTTATTTCTCAAATCTATTTAAGCTTTTCTATTTTTATATTACTGGAAGAAGCGAGCATGCAAACAAGTTAAACAGTAAATTAAATGATTTAGCATATTAATTAAAATTAAACACGATTGATATCTTTTATAAATGAATTATTGGTTCGTGGGAAACGTTTTGCTCAAATCACAAAAGATGCGAATTTTACACGGATTATTCCATGAAGTTTCAAAAGGTATTCTGAACATTCGAGAATTATAAAATTCAGAGTCCTAAAATTCAAGGATTATATTGCAACAAGAACCATATTTTGGAATCTCTGGGATCTGAAATCGAAAGATTATGTGCAGTCATTAGATCGTTGCGGTATAGAATCTATTGATCTATTAGACTTTGGGCAATATCCCTAGAATCCGCGAAATCTAGGCCCCAGAGATTTAGCACACAAATTCCACAATCACTTCCTCTACCATATTTCCATATTATCTCGTTTACTTGCTATTCGCTCTCTCCCCCCCTTTTTCTCTCTCTCTCTCTCTATCTCTCTCGATACCCCAGCCCGAAACGTCACGAGCGTTCCTCCAGCTCTCATCACTAAACAAACGAGCTCATCAATAAAACAACACGATCCCCCCGTTAAACGATCTGGAGCCGTTTAGCCGTCGTCACACCCACCAGGTTTGAGTTTAGTTTTGCAGGGCGATTAAATTATTCATGCAACACGGTAGATCCAAACGCGGAAGCCAAGGAGCCTTCCTACCCTTGATGATGGTAGTAGATCTTGTCCTTGCAGTTGCACGTGGCACCGCAGAACTTCCGACGTTCACGGCCCTCCTTGGTGTCCGTCTCGCAGACCCACGAGCCGAACGTTCTGAGCAGCTCGGCGCAGTTCGACCACAGATCGGTATGGTAGCAGGCGTTCGTGCAGAGCGCGTCCCGTATGCAGTGATTCTTGCACATGCTGCACGGCTTGCCGGCCACATAGGGCAGGCCCAGACGGCCTTTGTAGTTTCCACTGCGAGGCAAAAACATACCGACTGTTAGATAACGTTACTATTAGACGTCGATTTTAGAGACGACTGCAGTCCAAAGCTACAAAAAGTACGAAAAATAGACCCGAACGTTTCAAATATTTAAATATCGTTAGAGAAATGTTCAGCATTCCAATTCTGTTTAATATAAAAGAAAGAAAAATTAAAATTTCATCCCATAGCAAGAATATAAATTTAATGTCGACTAACTTAACATTCACTTCGACACTTGTAACGCGAGAAAAATTTTGTTTCTTTTCCTTTGTATCAATAATATAGTCCGTTGGATTTTCACAAGATATTATTTTTATCGCTCTCTCTGTTTCGAACTTATGCAGTTTTATGCTAATATTTCATTCGGTTTGTAAATATACATTCGCTCGAATGCAAGATCCACTATATTATCATAAGTACATTTTATTTGAGTTATACGAAGAGGGAGGGTAAAGATCACATCAAAAGGTGTCGTTCGGGATGTATCTAAAGCTCCTATTAAGCCCTAACTCGACAAATTGGAGAAGAGTGAATCCTTAGAGCGAGAAGATTTTAACACACGCGCGTTTGCCTTGTAAAGATCAAAACAGTAATTGTATACAGAGTTTGAACCAAGTTTTCTTTAACATTAAATTTCTCGGATTAAATTTCTTAATTCATAGCAACAAGTATCTTCTTGATAACTATGTTTCTGATGAGCTGAAAATGAAACTTTATATTGCTGCAATCACGCACTTTATATCCAATTAAATGAAGAGTACGTAATTAATTGATCACTTTAAGGAGAATTTTATTCATTACGAAAATATCGATATCGAAAAAGTAGCGATTGTTAACAATTAAAAATTTGAGATGCCTCGACATTGATATCATCTCCATTCCTCTTACAAAAGCTCCCAGTATTTGTAACATAAAGTAAATACCCGATTTCTCTGCATAAAAGTAAAATAAATGCTTTAAGTAGTATATCCTAATCCAAATCCATTAGCTACGCGCATTAACGAAAAGCCGTGGAAGGACCGAGCAATTTGCAAATGGGCCACCGAATTTACATTCAAAGTATTTTTCGGTACGTATCACGCGTCTTAAACGATCGCGCGAGAATTAGCGTCTCTAAAGGCCGCTAGTCCGGGTTACTGTATATCCACGAAATTAATTACGAGATAGAGCCGATGTGGAAGAGCGGCAAGATAAAAGGAAGGATAAGGTGGTCCACCACCACGTGACACGGTTTATTTATTCAGGACTGGGGCCACTGATGGCGGCCATGCAACCGCGCCGGCTTCGCTTTTCGTGCAAAATAGGTCAGGCGTCAAATACACTGGAGAATGTGCGCTGCTTAACAAGAAGTACAGATCGACGTATAAAACGGCATATGAAATGATCTTAAAAGCCACTTCATGGAATTTTATCTGAAATGCTAGAGAGTTTTTTCTAATGGTAACTTGGAATGGAATTTTGCAATGACTTAACATATGCCAATTTTCAGCTAATTTGAAGCTTATTACAAAGTATACTCGACGTGTAAGGTATATTCCATAGTTTTAAAAATGTACAACGTAAAATACTTGATACTTGTTTCGAAAATACGGATCTAAATTTAGTTTTATTTGCGAATTATGTTCTCTGCGGCAGGGAAGCTAATGCGATGACCGTGTATGGCAGGTGTTTGCCTGTTAGTATCTCGTCTTGTAACATGAATATATGAAGCTGCGGTGAACTTGTCGCCTATCGCATTAGAGCGGATCTCGCGGAAAATTTATCGGGTCTGCGTATTGCGGAGGATCGATATGAGGAATATATAGCGTCGCGATTTGTAGGAATCTTTAGTTCAGAATTGGGTCACCGGCATTTTTGTACGGATTGCAGAAGCGATAAATTGTAAGACCGAAAACCGAAACGAATTCTAATTGCGTGAGTCGCTCGCGCGTGAAATGTCGCTGAGAAAATCATTTATTTATTGTCACTCACTTGGACAGCTCATCTAGGAATGCAAAGGTAGCAGCGTGATTCTCTTTCTAATGCACAATCAATTGTTTAGAACTACTATTGCAAAAAGTGTTGTGTATTATTTAGCTTTCCTAAAATATTATATAGGATTGCATTAATTATTAAATTAAATATATCTTCATGAATAGCATTAATATTTAAAGAGTAAACATTAGAAAAATAAAAAAAGCAGAATTTTTAACTCTATATTAATATAATTATTTTTATACTTTTAAGAGAGTATAAGATTGACTTTTATTTTTAATTGATTTTACGTTTATTGTAGTTTTTACACATTTATTAGTACTTTTTAATTCAATGTTCAGTATTATAAAGTTTTTTTTTTAATTAAAATTAAAGTGTTTAATGAATTTTTCTTTTCAATTCACCCTCATATTTCTCTCATTTGTATTTCTCATCAAATATTAAATCCAGAGAAACCAAGGAATCGTTTTTTATGAAAGAACTTCAAGAAAATTCTTATTCATATATCGTATATCGTATGTTTTGCATTGAGCATCCTGTACACATACATATATGTATATACAATATGTATATAATATGTATGTATTATATATATATATATATAATGTATATTTTATCCAGTAGTCGCGTACAACGAAAACCATAAGTATACTGAGAAAGTATGCCATACTGGTGACAAAGAGAGCCGTCTAAGTGCCACAATGGGCATGACAAAGACGAACGAGCTATAACTTGCGCTGACGTTGCATATATTCCGCACCGGTGTCACCATTTTCCTTGTTTTCCTTGCTTACCTCGTTCCTCCTGTTCTCCCGCGAGCGGGTTACGTCGCTTACATACAGTGTATAAATATAGGATTTACATATTTCAGCGCGTCTAGGGAAAGCTTACGTGCCAGTCTCACGCGAGCTTGAATACAACATCGGCTATTTTGGGGTGAGAAAGATTAAGCTATAATCAAGTCCATGTACGAAGGGCCTAAGAAAAAATCGTATCTTTAGCAAACATGTAAAAAAAAAATATATAAATTTGAATGATCGAATTCTAAAGCATCGTATCGCGAAAATTTATAACACTTGAAAGACACTAAGGTCATTGCATCCTGAGTTGTTAACATCATTTTCAATTCATGAAGCACTGACAACATGTTTTCTCAAGCAACATTCTTCTTAGTTGCTTATATACGGTATCTATAGCTCGCTAGAAAAAAAAGCTAAAGAAAAGAATTTTCCAATATCGAGATAATAAATGTCTTCCGCTCCACAAATATGTTTTACCAATTCCATTACTATATATTGATTCTTAATAATATATTCTTCTTTCATTCTCTTTCAATATTTTATAATATTACCCTTCAAATTTTCATAATTTTCATAAATTTGATATAAAAGTTAATTTCTTGAGAGAGAAAAATTTCTAACAAATTTATGTATGATACAAAACAAAAATTCTGATTTAAATGTGATTATCGCTGCTAACGCAAAGAGCGAATTATTTACGAAATTTAATCGAAATTTTTGTCTTTTCGTTAATACTTTTCTCATTTCCTTTTATTTACTTTCCTCGTATTAATGATTTAACAATTTGCTTTGACCTTCTCCCATTCAACGTGCAAATGTCGATTTAACTAAGATCTGCTTTGACGATGCTGCGCACGCTACTTTCGCTAAGTTTACGGTTAACCGTTTCAATCCGCATTTCCCTCCAGCAAATTATTGCGTCAATTCCATGCTAATGAACTAAGTTCTAACCGTGGCCCAATTGCAATTGCTGTTGCAGAAACAGCCGTGTATCATAACAGTCATGGCAAACGGCGTGCAACCCCTACGAAAATAATTACACCGCGTTACTACCCTATCAATATAATCCGTATTCGTGTAACGTCGTTGCACGTGCATTCTATTGCGCTAATTTGACCAAAAAAATTTAATAAAAGTCTCTCGCGTTTTGACATTTAAACAAAATAACACGCGAGAATCATAATCTCCGATACGGCAAACATTTTTATCAAATTGAAATATATGCCGCGTGATACATGTCTATGTAATTCATATGAAAGACATAAATTCGAAATCTCTCTCAAGTTGAAAAGAAGGAAAACCTATCCGGAATACGTATCCGGAAATGCGTTTTCTTTTTCAGTTGAAGAATGCGTTTGCTACAAGTGTACAAAAGTTCTTTCACATTAGACGCAAGATGATGAAACTCAATCCGCTTATCTGAACTCGCTATTGAGATAGTTCTTCGATTGTTCGACGAACGTTATACCTACCTCGGAGCGTAGTTGCAGACGTACATATAGAAATCCTTGCCGAGCGGACCCTTGCTTCCGGTGCAATGGCTCACTCCGCAACCGACCAGATGCGTCGTCGCCCACACCACCTGCGTGTAATGACCGATCTCGAGGAGCTCATTCGTTGTATTGGGCCCGTACTTGAAGTCCTTGTACTCCATGTACCACATTCTGATGGGGAAGTTCCTGCAACATTCCGACGAATGATTCGGCGGGAGCGATTTCGATTTGCGGTCGTGGCGAATTGTCCGCATGCACCGTAAAGCATTCGCGTCCGGTGATGTTTGTGAAGCCCCTGGATCTGCATGACGAAATTTACGCTACCGCGGACTATTTGTTCGCGTAATCTAATTCTAGCTTTGTTTACTGAAGAATTGAGTACGATTAGCGATATCCTGTCTCAACAGCGCGACGCTGAATTTTTCGATGGCTCGGAACGTGTGATCAGCTCTTCTAAAATCATTTCTGCGTAACGAAATTTCGCAATTAAAATATAAAATTCGAGAGCTCTTTGCATCCATCAAGATTAATAATCTTCCTGGGTGGCAACTTCTCGAGAAGTTATCTTTGATATGTAAATAATGAAGCCGGCGGTAAGCTAATTAACCATGGTGCATCCATGGCAGATGAACCGCTACATATTTTCACGGGATAAAATCTGACGCGCATGGAGTACATCTGTACAAATACACTGCAACGCGAACTCGCTAACGAGAAGTAAACAAGATTTAATAATATCTCACCAGAGTGTACGACCTGTACTGATGAATATATTTTGTCCACTCTGTCCAAAGCCATCCAGGTACAGGCCAGTCGCATTGTCATGCACTAAACCGAGGCAACGATCGGCCCATCTCTGTGCTGCCTTCGCTAAACCCGAATGCCATTTCTAAAACAATGAGATCCGGAATTATTAAATATGTCTAACGCTTTACAATAGACGGGATATCTTGGAAATATCGTCATTTATTACAAACTGAAAGGGAAAAATCTTTATATTGAAATGTTAATGGCTTTAAAATTATAAACTATCGAAGATTTAATTTCTTTTGCGAACTAATTGTAAGCTTTAAGAAATCAAATGGATAACAAAGTTCTAAACAATCAAATAGATAATTCTTACATTTCGTGTAATTAGTTACAAATAAATTTAAAGTTACATGTTAACAAAAAAGCGGAAAAATGTGCGCATAATTTATTCTTGATTAAAAAGAGGATGACTACAAATTGATCAAGGAACTCGTAATTGAAAGGCTCTGTACGTTATATTTAGAAAAAGCTTAAAGTTTAATTAAATACAACCACGTTTACGAGTGCAAAAAGTTTCCTTACGTTTGCGTGCATACGTAAACTCGCAAAAGTTTTTTGACTTTCCTGTGGCTTCTTAATTGCTCGTTATATGCAAATATAATGCTTTCAAAGCTATAATGTTCTCTCCGAGCTCGGACGAGCTCCGCGTTCTTAGAAGTTTCTCGAAAGAAGATGCTGCGCTTTCTATTTCTTTTTTTCACTATTTCTTATATTTTCCTTTATTTCCTCACATTTCACGAGCTCGATACCAAATTGTATGAGCGTTAATTCTCCATAATGAACCGCCTTTTGTAGTCGCAATAACTGCAACTAATTATAGCTTGACGTAAGAAAACGGTCAAAAGTTACCCGCGATGTTCCGATATTGCATTCTACGCGCCTACGTTAAGCTTAAGAAAGTCAGAACCTAAGTCCTAGAGCAAGGTTCCTTAATCAGAGGCGCTTCTTGATTTATGCATCTCGAGGCGACTGCTTTCTTGCTTATATAAAGTTGACTCTGAATTCTAAGTACCAGGTGCAATATTCTGTAGCGCACAATATGCTTTGAAATTGCATTTTTAATTATTGTTTGCCTCGTTGAAGATCATATAGCGTATCTCAGTATATATTATCGTTACACATAGATCAACATGTATTTATTATTATAACAGCTCTTTTTTCCTTTTCTTTTCTTCCACTTTTTTTCTCTCTGTTTTTCTTATAATTTATATTTGTAATAAAATACAATGTGATACGGAGTTTATGAATATAAATATTTAGAATGGGAAATTATTTATCGTAGACATCATAAAATAAAATTTATAATTCACTAGTAGTGGTGGACGCGCACTTCGCTTTGAAAAAGTGAAGCAAAAAAATTATTTTTAAAAGCAAAAAAATTAGCAAATAATTTTTATATCACCGCCACTAGTAATATTATAAAATAAGGAAAAATATGAACGCTAATTCTGATAATTCTCTACTACAAATTCACATTGAAATAAATTCATAAATATATAAAAATTAATAAATCATGATTTTGTTTAATAAATTGTAGAGATATTATTGTTAATGATGATAATCTCTGTTGAAAAGACGTAATATTTTGTTGGCCCTATCCGCGATATTACCTAGTTTCGACACGTCTCTATTGAATCGATAGAAGGATTCTCGATACCGGTCATTCTCTCTTCGAGAAACTGCATCGCGCCTCGAGTGTTGCCGAGAAACCTCAGATAACAGTCGCATCTACGGCGTAACTCCCGCCGAAAGTAGCTTTTACGGTGACGTCGCTGGTAGTTTCCGTGGGAAAAGAATTTAAGTGGGAAGTCGTGTAACTTATAACCAAGCTTGAGATTGGCGGCGCGAAGAAAACGACGAGTAAACGCGAGGAGACCCAGAGATGGTCTGACCACGAAGACACCTGGCCGCATCCACAAATATACCAGATTTTCCGGGAAGATATTTTACCAGGTGTGAAAACTAACTTCAAATACTTGAAAACACTTGTAGAATTATGAGAAAGAAATTATCGTAAAATAAATTAATTTATTAACATTGTAATTATAATTTTATATATTGTCGTTACTAGGTAAAGTTACTAGAAATCAGAAAATTGCAATAGCAATCGTGCGAATTTCATTTCCGACTTTCTTTCCTGCATATATTTCTTACGCTTTTATTCTTGCGTCTTACTCTTGCTTCATTTTATTTTAACAAAAGGCGATTGAATTAATCTATATTTCGATTTGTTTGGGTTAAACTGCTAACCGCGGTGGATATCGTCTTTTCTTCTGAAATATCTCTTACGTTATATCGCCGTGAGAAACAACGGGAAGTGAGTGATATATAGTACACATACATG
>VBVR01002320.1:0-23504 GCA_011638315.1 Tetramorium parvispinum
ACATAAGAATTATGTCAATTTAACACATGGTAACTTATAAAGGTTAGGTAGCCTTAAAAAGGAAAGTAACACAATTTTTCTGTTCACTTTAACATATAAAATATGTCACCAAGAATTCATGCACTTACATATAAATTGTGTCATTTTAAATCTTAAAAATGGTTAATATTAATTTAACATAGAAAAGTTTAAGTAACACAACGTGGATGTGTTAAATTAACACCCGATCGTGTTAGAACTTTAATACAAAACTTTCTACAGAGGAAAATTTTAACACAAATACAAAATGGTTTTTACTGTGTATTAATGTTGGAGTTTAAAAAAAACGTCAAAAGAGCTTTCTCGAGAGTTTATTTACATGAGATTTAACACATTCTTGAAATTCGGGTCCCATCCGTTCTCCAATTTTGAATATGTAAATGTGTAAAATAATTAGGACAAACTAGAAACATCGTTGAATTCAAGCGAGCATAAGTCTATTTTTAGAAAGTAATAATTTATCATTTTCTTGCACGGCATGTGCACGAATTAAATATTTATATAATAAATTAATCATCATAAATATAATGTATATATATTTCATAAAAAAACTTTTTAAGTCTACTAAAATACATTATTTATGTGTAAAAGATAAATATTATTAAAAATATAGTAATTTTTATATTATATTAAAATATATTTGTTTCTGATATGAATATTGTTAAACTCATACTATTTGTAAAGCTTAGTAGAATAAAAAAGTTTTAAAATTAAGTAAAGTAAAATTGCTGTTTTATGTATAAAAATAGATGTACTTTATATCTAATGCGTGACATCTTCTATTCAATCGTCGGAGTAATTTTGCGGAGTAATGTAATGTATTGCGTGTTATGTAATCCATCTTCTTATTCTACATATTACATTTTCATTCGATCGGAACTTTCAATACCTTGCATACAATACATTCAACTAAAAATTGCATATCCTGTGTGTGATGCATATCACAGTGTCAAGTTAGTCCAGTATACACAAGAGAATCGTTGTTGGAAGAAAGCAATTTTACTGTGTTCGAGGCGTTGTCTCTAGCACCTGTATGCCCAACCTCTATTTGTTTTATCGTAGGTAGGTCACAGGTCGCATCGTGATGGGCGGCATGACCAAACCTCGGCCATAGGTATACTTTCGTCTATTGGGTGAACACACATACAATTAAACGGACGTATACGAATACGCATACGACACATAGAATATTTACGCATTCTTGCATGCCAAATAAGAAGAAAAAAAGAAGTTGGTGGGGCAGCCTCGTAGTCAGAGACTGTAAGGGAGGGGCCCACCGAATATAAGCTAGAGATTGTCCTGTGGACCACGAAATTTGGCTGCACATGGCGTTTCTTTAAATTCTCCGAGTTCGAAGATTCATCGGTATTTAAGAATCTCTTATATCTCTTGCGAATACGTGTCGTGCCGCGATCAGGTTTTTGTAAGGTGTAAAACGTCTCGTGGAACTTGCAAGGAATCATGAAGAAATTCTTAATCTTGATGACCGCGGTCGTTCTCACGGCCGGGCAAAGCATTGACGAATGCCTGAAGCAAGACAGCATATCCTGCGTGCAGAAGACCCTATACAGAACTGCCAAGGAATTTTTCGCTAAGGATAAACTGGAACTTGTGAACGGAATCAGCCTCGTGAAGAGTAATGTCAACGCCAGAGCTGGCAAGGAACTTGCTTACGATCAAGAGATAGAGACCACTAATGACATCGCGGAAAGACAGAATTCCCTCGAGAATTTCGTTAGCGAGGAAACCGGACAGTTTTTGACCGGTCGCAGTCTTAGGGTACATAAAAAATTATTGAAACTTGAAACTGTTATTCAGGACGGTATTGATAGTCCGTTCCTATATTTAAGATCTTCTTAAGTGCCATTTCAAGATGTTATAAATCATAAAACTCTATTAGCATCTTAAGATATTACTGGTCAATAGGAATTAATGTTGCTCTGATGATTAATAGAGTTTCGTATTTTATTCTATATTCAGAGGCACAGTTGAATTCAAATTATCAATTTCTTTTCAGATCAATCTCGCATCTATTTTCAACAAGATCCACGAATCAATACGTTCTATTAGCGAATCTGCCCCGCCAGAAATTCGACAAGCTGTCGAAATTGTTGAAGGTATAGCATTAGAGAATTGATAGATACATTGCTAATAATTTTCACACTGATTTCCATAATATCGATAAGTACTATGGCAAAATTAAATTGACGTTACGTATTATATTATAATTATTTGAACAAATAACTTAATCTGATTGATCTTAATCTAATAAATCTCTTCTAATGTTCTAGGTCGAGCCAAGAAGAAGGGATCTCTGAAAGGACTCCTGCCTCTCTTGATCGCCGCAAAAGTGAAACTTGGCCTTCTTGGAGTTGTCTCGTACTTTGTAATCGCATCCTTAGCGAAGAAGGCGATCGTAGTGTCCATCGCCGCTCTCCTCATCTCCGCCTTCATCGGTTTGAGGTCATTTTGGTCAGGCAAAGGTCACCATCACGAAATGACTGCTTATAACAGTGGTGGATGGGCAGTTCCCATCAGTGGTGGATGGTCGGGTCCCGTCAATGGTGGATGGTCCGGTCCCGTATCTGGTGGATGGGTCAACAGTGGCTCTTCCGGTTGGGAAGATCCTCATTACGCGCATAGCCAGGCATACTCCGGATACCATCACTAGTGACAATCATTAATGGGTTTTTCCTTTCGTTTCTTCTTTTTCTTCTTCTCTTTTTTTTTCATTGAACAATGGGCGGTGGAAAGAGTAGGATGTCAGCGAGATATGATTCAAGCCTCACGCTGATTCTCCACTGTTCACGATCATGGAGATATTTATTCTTATTTATTATTATTAAATAATGAACAGGGTTAGGTATCTGACCCTTTCGTGATGTACATTAAATATTTAACAATACTCGTTCGCGTACACATATGCAAATAGATCGAACAAACTTTAATCAAACTGAAAGGCTAGTCACAATATATACGATTGATGATAACATAAATCTCGTAAATTACAAAATTCAATATTATGACTATATAACTGTATATTTCGCCATTATGATCTTAGCGCAAGTTTTAGTGCGATTACAATCTGTAATAGAATTCACTCATCGATTGATGATTCATAGTTACATCTAGTCCAATTTACGATTTATGTATATGCAACATATTAAGCTATATGCTTACGAATCTGTACGCTTTGTAATATGTAATTCATCAATATTAAAAAAAAATCAAATATGTAAATTATTGAAATTCCTTTCCCATTTGTATATTTCCATATTTCAAATTTCTGTCTTTTTTATCTTGCAAGATATTTTTGCAAGATAACAGTAAAAGTGCTTTAATTTTAAAATAATAATTAATTTTGATTCATTTAACTCTACTAAAGTATAAAAGAAACTCAACTCCACTAAAGAAGTCTTTTTCAACTATTTCCTATTAACAATTGCTCTTGTTTTCAATCGTCGTCGAATCACGGTAAATTACCGGCAAATTCATGGGCCGGCCGAGAAGCTTCGAAAAAGAGAAATTACCGCGCCGGCAGCAGTAACTTTCCAGTCTTCCAGGAAGGTCCGAAACATTCTTTTTTTCTCACGAGCGAAACTCTTCACGGCGGCCGCGTTGCATAAAGAGCACATTCGAAATCGTTAATACATCGCGAGCGTTCTGTTTCTTTGACGAGTCATCCGGCCGGTGCGGCGGCCGCTCGAAACCGAGCCGACGAGATGGAAATGCCGGCTGACTCTCGGCATTCTCGTACGGTTGCAGGGGAAAGTGCATGTCTCAGGTGCATCCGGGCAGAGTCGATTGTTTCCTCGGTCTGTGGCGGCCGGAGGTCGAGGAGAGGTCGCGGCACACGTACATCATTCCTAATCGGGTCGAGAGGATAGGCATACAACACTAAATCTCTCGAGACGGATGTCCTTAAGTCCTACATAGAAGAAAAATAAATAGCTGGAAAGGAGGTTGAGGCAAAATGGCGCGTTTCTTCCTCGCGCCGCGCTAAAACTTTAGCAGTAAAAAGAATTTTACTTCGATAATAGGTATGTGCACGGTATATAATATCGTCTTTTCTGGAACGATGCGATTAAGATCGATTATACGATGTTGTGGACAGCGATAACTGGCATTTTACAAGGTGAAAAGATGCGATTGTTACAGGGGAAAAAACGAAGTAGCAGATTGATAATAAATTTGGAGAATAGAATAGAACCGATGATTTATTTTAACGGCCGGAAATGATACTGTCGTGTGATAGATCGCGCGAACACATAAATAATTTGCCTTGGACCACAAGAAGAGGAATAAATAAAATTAGATTCGCATACGACAAGATACAACGAAAAATGAATTATTTGCATAGAGATACGCAGCATGAGATATAAGAACGGTGCAAAGAGGAGTGATGCACTGATGCAAAAAGGCGATTGTCATGCTTCGTTACGCTCTTCTGTAACAACAACGACCACGACATGGCCGCGGGAAGGACAACGGAGAAAAAGATGCGAAATTGCTTCGAGAGGAAGAGGAGTTACTTTCATTCATAATACAGCCGAGCGCAACGTGATATGCTATATCAATACTATACTGACAATGTGAGATTGGAATAAATATCTTTTTTCCTAACAAATTTTTTACTATCCTCTTTATTAGTTTAAGTTTTTCTATTTTATTTTCAAAACTATGTATATTATGTACATTACTTGACCTTCTTTATTACATATAAAAAGAGATGTCTGATATCTTTTTATTTGTGTATAAGATAAATGAGTATCTTCAGTATTTGAAACATTTTGGAAAATAAACAAGAATATTTCTTCTGCAATCACATGATGCAAAAAACATGGAGCGCAATAAAAAAAGTATCCTGAAAATCGGCATTATGGCCCGCCGTTACGGATATGCAAGCGGATGAATAGAACCGTTCTTCGAGCTCACAAAAGCGGAATTTCTCCGCGTTGATAGCGCCAAGCGGTCGACGTCTCATTATTAGAGAGTCGTAAAGTTCCGTGTCGATCGCGTCTTTTACTCGCATCTAAATCCAGCTATGGTTCTCACGTCACGATTAGTTTCGAGAGTTTCTCATGCGTCACTGGGTTACTAGATTTCCTAGTGATAGGTCGATTTCCTAGGTCATTATTAGACGCGCATATCGCCGTCAATTGGCATAAAATACCGATCTTGTCATTTCGCACAGCAATTCAAATATTTCTCTGTAGCAAAGCCACGCCGGCGAGACACTTAGCAATTTAAAACATTTTGGGTGATTTATATTCTTGGTTATACCCTACTTGTTTATAGTGTCGGAATTACAATAAAAGTTTATATTCTACTTATTTATAAATCAAATCATTCAATCTTTCAAATTTGCTTTCAAAATTTATCACACGCTCTTTATTTTCTTCAATCATTTAATCTTGAAATATTTTCGCGTGAGATTTTATTTATGAAATGCACTTTTACTTGGCAGTTTAGACGGTTTATGATCTTGGTACATAACGGCAATGCATTTGTAAAAGTATGCATTCACTGGTTTATATACTGGCACTGTACGTCGGCTAAGATGCTGGCTGGTACACCTTGAACTTAACCGAGCGCTGCGATTTCGAAACAATCACCGGGCGACCGTTATCTTTCCCGTGACTTTCAACGACTGACGGCCAGGGTCACGTAGTGTAGTCGCACAGAGTGTGGATATATATCTGCTATAACGAAATCTAATTGCGACTCTTGTGCTTAATTGCTTTCGGCGGCTGGCTAATTAGTATCGCAGGAGCGTCGCGATATTCGAACCCGGTTTCTCTCATCACTTGTTCCCCAACGCTCTCTTCACGTGTTCACGCAGCGTGAATCTCTCTTTCTGTCTCCCCTGCGGCATGCACCAGTCCCGAGGAACATTTAATGAACCACTCCGCTTTCTGCGATTTCCTTGACGTTTTAGTGCGATCTAAAGTTGAGAGACGTATCGATAAAAGAATTTTAGCTAAACAATATTTGACATAGATATTTTAATTATAAACAGCGACTTTCATCATAATAGTACTAAACATGAGCGTGAACACAAATGTTTATTCATTTATTGCTCGATAGACGAATCGTTGAAGATAAGAGAATGTCGGTTATTTCTCGATCTAATAAAGTATCGAGAACTAGAGACGTTTGCTTTTGTTTAAGGCTATGACGATTTTCCGCTTGATGTGTTTTGTTCACTTTGCTTGCAAAGCTGTTTTAAAGAACTCGCTGGGTTACAGGCCGCGTCAGGTGTGTGATTTCGCTCAAGGCGACATTCGCTCTCGCGTACCGGGGGGATCTTGATCCCCGAGAGAAGTCAGGATCGAGAACATCGTTACGGTGAGAAAAAGCAAGAAAAAGAGAGAGAGAGAGCAAGAGGGACGGAGATAGAGGAAAGGGAGGCAAAAGACAGAGAGAAAGACACCAAAACGATTGCCCAACTCTCGACCCAGTTATAAATAGGTGAGCGACCTCGTTTCAGGGGTGATATCTCGTGTTCATCATTTACCGATGAATTTCCGAAGGTGGAGCAACATCATCAACAACAATTAAACACCTTCGACACGTTAAGAACATCTCCGTACGAGATGTTCCTCGTGCAGTTCTCTCCTTATCTATATGTTTAAAGCGCTCGCTATAAATCGCAACGTCCGAAAATTAAGCGATCAGATAATACACAATAGTTCCCATGGCTCACCATTGTAATTAGGAAAGCTGCGCAAAGGAACGAAAATAATTATAGTTTACCGTAAGCCACTAGTATCTAGATTCCTCGTGCTCTACATCGTGCTACTTAATACAATGAATTAATGAAGCCGAAGTTGTACGATATGAGTCATCAGTTGTCGCTAATGGACCTTGTAATCGCATCCGCCGACACTGGACTCTTCATCCTTGAGAGGTACACGGCGGCGTGTGCCGGTATATCTATCGAAACTATATGGCCTCGTTGAGTCGAGATATCTGGAGCGGCCGAAGTGCCTCTGGTTATTTGCATAAACAAGGAGAAATATCGAGTAACTCATTTTAAGAGCTCTAGAATTTTGTTCCGTGAATTGCGCACCGGCGGCCGATCGTCGACAGGCATCTCACAGTTGGCCAGAATCTCTTTGATTAGGCGTCTCGAATCAACGTCATCGCGATGCACATGGACTTGTGCGTTCGCGATGGTCATTTCAAGTCACACAACACTCCACGTCGTAATAATAGTAGGCGGGTGGTCGGGTGAAATGGTGCGGCAAATTATATAGGATCTACATATAGTCTTTCCGTCGTCCTGGATGGCTGTAGATTTCCTTCGTTGTATACGAAGCTTCCTTCGGCGTATTTGGTCTCAATTGGTACCGGAGAGGCTCCCCGTCTATCGCGGGTTAATGTGGCTCGAAGTAGGTCCATAGCGTGAGAATATGTCAGATATGCCGGTAAGAAGAGTAGATGGAGAAATACGAAGAAGAAGCGGGGAAGATTGGCCAGAAGAATGCAATTTGAGAATACGTGTTAATCCGGACTACAGAATATTGGATGTGTATCGAGATACTGAATGTAAGAATTTCTCCGTACTATATACTGTTTTTTTTTCAATTTTTTTTTTGCTCGCGTTTCTACCTCGCGTTCTTCCTCTTTCTCGCACTTTGACGGTTTTTACTTTGCCAAAATAAGCGAGATGACGAGAGGGAGGTCAATGAAAAGGGAGGAAGTCAGCGTGGGGAGATCCTGTGGCACCCGGAGTACTTACTCGACGAGTAAAAGAGAGAAAGGGGTGGGGAGGGTAACGAGAGAGGAGTTGCGAAAGGAGGGAGACGAGAGAGCGTACGACGCGAATGCGGACCCCCGATGGCCTGCGAACCCACGAGGGCTCCCCTCGTGCGATACTTCGGTATAAAAGCAAAGCAACCTCTTTTAGATGTAACACACGAGTCAGCATCGGCGCATCCTGGCGTGCTTGATTCGTACAGCGCGCCTGCACGTTGAGGGGCACGGAAGAGTCGAGAAACGGAACTGCAGTCGCCAGTGACGCACGCGACTTGAGGATATCTTCAGCGTCGCCGTTTTGTACGAGACGCGTAAAGCGCGGTGAAGTCGAGCACTTCGGTGATGATGGCCAAGCATTTCGTGACGTTCGTGTGGGTGTCGGCGGCGTTGACCGCGACCCTGGCGTTGCCGACCAGCGACAAGGCCAGCGGAAGTGAGAACGATCTGGTGGCGAGCATATACACCGATTGCCTGAAGAAGGAATCCATCAGCTGTATCAAGTACAAAGTATTCACCTACGTCGACAAGATGCTGGCTGATAAAGAAGACATCACGCTATCCGAGGGCATCACCGTTGTGAAAACGTCCAGCGCCGAGGGCGAGGGTGCGCCAAGGTTGGTTGTCGGTCGTTCTGTCAATCTCGAAATCGCGCAATTATGCAAATTTAAACGTCGAGCTGTTTAAATTCGAGAAAGCTGTTATACTTTTATTTGCATTTTTGGCAGATCTATCGAATCCAGCGATTTGGATACGCTATTGTTCGATCGCCTTGGAAGATTCCTGAGGACGCATTCGGTCAAAGTTGACCTCAAGGGTAGCGATATTTTGGGAGCGATTGAGTCTGCCGGACGCAGCTTCGAGGACTTTAGCGACAATGCCGTCGAGAGCCGTGGAAAAAAGAGTGAGTATAGCACGTGATCAAACTCATATCTTATGTAAAGGGTTTAGATGCGCAGGAACGTAACACAGAATCGGTTACGAAAGCATCTAATTATGTTATTCACGGGGAAATTTCGTTACAGTGATTGCTTACACTTATTAAATAGAAGATCGCTTTAAAAGCGAAACTAGTAATCGAGTAATTCTGTGAGCTACATCAAGAGTTATTCTCGATATATTTGCATTTATAAATATCAGAATTTTTAAGTCCGTCCTCGTTAGAGTCCTCATTAAATAATCTCTACGTAAAAAATAAATTATTTTATGCCGTCTTCTTAGAGATAATGCTCCAATAAAAAGTATTTCTTTATACAATCATTTAGGTGTACATATCTGATAATTTCGGAATTTGATAGTTTTTTTTATTATATTTTTGCGTGCAACTAAAGTTTTTTTTAGAGGCTTTATGTTTTTTTATTAACATACGAATAATATTTTTATTCGTGTTTCTTTGTTGATTCGTATTCTTCGACTTTTAATAGAAACATTTTTTAAGTCACACGGAGATATAATACAAAAGAAAAGAAATAGGTTTTTTGCATAACGAAGAGGTAATCACGGTTCATCGGGACAACGTCAGCTGTGGTATGGGAGTTCTCTGCGTTCATTGCCGCCGTGTGAACAGCGACGATGACGACGAGGAAGCCCATACCGGTCGTAGACGTTGACCCACTGAGAAACTGGTTCCGCTTCCCCTTGAACCTCTCAACGGACGAGGAGAGCACCGATGATACTGAAAGGTTGGGAGAGAGATAGATAGAGAGCGAGAGAGATCCCGCCGCGCAAGATTTTTGACATACTTTCCAGCGTGGTACTTCGCCTTGACCTTCGACTATTCCACTTTAAAAAACATTAACATCTCCGTGATCGGCGTGACTTAAATCGGCGTGATTTAAAGAGGACTATTATTACCGGGCTTACAAACGATGCGCGAACAATTGACTTGCATGCGCGTTTGTACCTTGGCAACTGTTTATCCATCTATGAATTGCTATTACTGTTACAGAATGATTAATTTCAGCGTGTGAATATTTACGATCAGTTTTCCATACAAATTTATTCAGGATTATATCACATCACTTGCAATTTTGCATAGATTAGCTTGCAATCGTTACATTATGGCATTTCGATTAAAGCATTTTGCAAAATTTGTAGATATATATACTTTTTTGTCGTATTAATTTTATATTTTATTAGATTTTATATTTCTAGTTATACTATTTAAGAAAAGATATTATTGTCTTCTATTGAAACTTTCTTGAGAATTTTTACATCTTTACCAAGTTGAGTTTAAATGCAAGATTAATGAATAAAAGCTAAAAAAATCAATTAATAAGGATATATAAGCAAGCAAAGAGAATGTGAATTTCTCACATAAATAATATTTCATTGTACATTATTTGTTATCTTCGATTTGTTCCGTGAAAACAGATACAGATACAGATACCTTGATAGTACATCGCATAATAGGATAACTGGCATCATAAAATGAAAATCATATACTCTCAAATATACCTCAAATATACGTTATAACTGACGATGTACTCAGATTCCCGTTCTCCATAAAGTGTGAAAAGAGAATAATGATGGTATTAAACTTTGCGGTTCGTATTTTCAATTCCACAGTTAGCAGTAAATGCATTGTATGTGCTAATCTTCATTTTAAATGTCCCAGCAGGGGCATTAATTTACATAAATTATAATAATATAATTATAAATTTTATAGACATGTAAAAAGTATGATTTTTTCAAGATCAGAGATATATTTTTAAGCATTTATTACTCATTAAAATAAAGTATAAGGAAAATAACTAAGACAAATGGTCTTAAATTATATTTGTACGCACAAAAAGGAATCAGGTCAAGAAGCTATTGAAGAATTATATAGATAAAAGCACTAAAGTATATATTTATCGCTTATTTGGAAGTAAAATTAAAATGCAATCGTTTGAAACGTTACAGAGAAAGCACAGAAAATCTTGGGACCGCTGATGATGGCCATGGCCCTGAAAGCGGCCGCCTTATTGCCGCTGGCGCTCGGCGCGATTGCCATGATCGCCGGCAAGGCTCTGCTCGTTGGCAAGATCGCTCTCGTAATCTCGGCTATCATTGGACTGAAGAAGCTTCTCGGTTCTCACCAGAAACACGTGACCTACGAAGTAGTTTCGCATCCGCATCACAGCAGCAGCCACGTCAGCCATGATGACCACGGCGGTTACGGCGGCGGCGGCGGCGGCGGCGGCGGCGATTTCGGCGGTGGTTACGGTAGCAGCGGACACGGCTGGGCCAGAAGTCTGCCGCAGGATGCCCACGAGATTGCCTATCGCGCCCACCAACCCCAACCACAAGCTTAATCGTACCATAGAAAGTTTTCCTCCCGCCTCTCGCTTCTCTTCCGTTTTCTTCTGACGAATCTCTTCCCTTTCATTACACTCACGCCTACTTCACTCACCGCATTCCTCAATATTTCTTTCCTTTTTCCTTTCTTATCCAAGCTCCTGCTATGTATAATACCTAGTCTATCTCCTACTTCAAGAAAATGTACCGCTGCCCGTAGCTTCAGTTGAAAATCTCTTCAAATCTCTGTCTATCCTTTTTTTTTATGCTTACGTGATCTCTTATATTCCAATTCTTTTCTTTCCTGTTGTCTTGATTTTTTTTTAATTTATCCTATATAACGGTCGATTTATCCCACGGCCAGTCACCAGTACCTCTGGGAGATGCTCATTGTTTTATATACGTAGATTTACGTGAGTTCGTTATTTATTCGTTGTATCTTATATTATTAATATTTATTTGATGTTTGACTGCGTGCTTCCATTATGACACCTCCTGTTTTTATAATAAAAAAAAACGACAACTGAGACGCCTCCATCTTATCCCAAAGAAAAAAAAAGCTTCATTGTTAAGTTCACCTGCAGCTTGCCGGCCGAAGAAATTGGCGCGTCAGAAATTTCCTGCGGGGAAATTGCCACTCTCGTAAGAGTGACCGTGGTTCATAACCGAGTGCTTCTATTTATACATAACACTGCACTTGCACTCGTAGCCATAAAGCGTAACGTAAGGCCGTGAAATACGGTCTATTGAACTCGTAACACAATCATATACCGGATGCGCCGCTGTACCACATTTTCCATGCATAAATAGATATAATAAAAATAGGATAAAGTTCAGGAGCGCAGGCGAAAGTAGTCGAAGAATGCGCGGCACAGACGTTCTATTGCACCGGAATGTAAATCATATATTTCAGAATTACAAGCGATTTCTTTCTAAATGTAGACTTACGACATATGCAGAAATATTTTATAACTTTGCCGCTCTCTCTTCTCTCTCTCTCTCTCTCTCTCTTTCTTCGCATGCCTCAATTTTTATCATAATTATTAACAAGTATCTAGAGAAGTTCAAAGCAATTTCTTCGTTCGAAAGAATCGGAATTAGAAAGAAATTAATATAAATTAAAAGTATATTATATCATATTAATAGATAGGTAAATATATACATAATTATATATATTAATTAATACATGTTATATATACACATAATTGATTTATTCCGCAAAGATTGAGATTACTCGAGCTGAATATTTAAAGAATTTTTAATCTTTAGACGTTTTTAAGATGTAACTTATTTCGTTGCAAGAAAAATAAATTATTATCCGTATAAAATATTGAACATCGTAAACTGCAATCTCAGAAATATTCGTTTCCATTTGCCAGTGTGTATATATATATATATATATATGTGGCACTAATTTGACTTATTAGTTTCACGAGGATTAGCTCTACGATAGTTGAAGCGTATTAGAGACACTTAAGATTTCCCCGGACTTTCCACCGATTCGTAGCTATAGCGAGACAATGTGTCATAATCACAGTAAACCATCTACGATATTTAACTTAACCCAGTAATTGCCCTTCAAAACCGGACGCGCAACCAGGTACAACTGGTAACCTGCATACCGCGAGTAATGCTGCTCTTTCCGCTGCTACCAGTGTGGCCTTAAGGAAGAAAAAGGATGTACAATAACGACAGTTTCATCGGCCGAGCAGCCACGCGTATCGCACCGGTCGAGAAAATCACCGTACGACGAGAACGGTTGTACAAAATGAAATTCAGCAACCGGCGGCCTCACGGGAGTGATTCGTTCCGCGAACCGAAAACGGCAGAGAGGCCCGGGCGCGCGATTATTATCTCGCATCTCTCATCGCGGCGTCCTACAAGATCGGTCGCTTTCGCCGCGCCGCGCCGCGCCGTCGTCGGGGAGATCATTTTCACGGCACGTACGCGTATGAGAAATCGGTAACGCGACATTATGCAGGTAAGTTCCGGCAGCATCGCAGTCGCGTGGACGACAAGGCGGCGGGGAGCACATGCCGCGGGCAGACACGAGGGGAGAGGACAGGGAGAAGAAACGTCTCTTTCCTCTGCATCCGTTACCTGGTCGCGGATGCTTTCTGAATAACGTGCAATTTAATGAAAACGTCATGCACTGGCGGCTTTAATGCTATGTTAACGAAGGCGAAGGGGATGGTGCGGTTAACACACATACTACATGTATTCTAATAATAATTTTACGATACAAGTTATTTCGCTTTTTTTTTTCTCTTCATGGTGATGGTGGTCTCTGTTTCGTTTCCCCCCACCCCTCGTGGAAACACCAACGGTCTAATTGTAAGTGTATTTACATGCAACGCGTTTTCACTTGGTATGACCCAGTTAAAGCCGTGTCCACTGGCGTATATTGAATTGGACAGGATGAAAAGTCAAGGATACGAGGGACCAAGAGTGGAAGGATGAAGCATCGTGCAAATTAGATGATTAATCGGATGAAGAAATTGTGCCTAACGTGCGTAACGGTATACGTTAATTCGCCGATTCATCGTTTCTCTTTTTGACATGATTATGTTGGCGCGTAAAGGGAAACGTTTTGTTCGATCTTCCATTGAAAAGTGGAACGTATTGTCACCTTGATTTAATAGCTGAACCGAAGACTCGCAATGCTGGCAGTATAACTGTGTCCAATACTTGAGAAATGCAGTTACACATATCCAATTGTATATAAGTGATGATGATAATTTTGTACCGATGGTAACTTTGAACTGTCTCGAACGGCGTTTCGAAAAGTTCTCTTTTTTTTTTCGAGTATTCGGAAGCACATCTGCCTGAAGCTTATTCGTAGTCTGATGTTACCGCTAAGTTTCCCTGTAAGTAATTAAGATAGCCTAGAAAGAAACAGTTGGAGCAACGGATTCCTAAAAATTATCTCGCCATCTCAGTTTAACGAACGATTTTATAGTATCATAAACGGGAGAGAATAATCTATGGGCATGTAGCCCCGTGCCAATAACACACTTTATATTTTATTGCGCTTCCTGCTTATCAAATATATCAATGACGCCGAACGTTCAAGGTGCTTTCTATTGTACATCCGCGATATATTATTCCGTCTCTCGGCAGCTGGCGTGCGTATCTCGCGTTTTCGACGGCGGATTATTCCGCCTTTCATTTTCAATCTTGTTCTTATGCCCCTGTGTGAATTCGAGCGACCACGAGAAATTAGGTGCCGGCGAACAACAGTGGGAGCATCGAACCGCGTCGACTGGCAGTCGATGCGTAGACAACGGCGGTGCCGCCCACGCACAAGAGGCACAACGGAATAATGATACGGACGAAATGCGGTTAGACCGGTCGAATTAAATCGGCGAAGTACACCAAATGCGCGAGCGGGGCGGAATAAGAAAAAGAAGACGACCCGTCGCGCGGCGAAGGTATGGCGGCAAAATCTTGGTGGGACGTGGGACCAACATTGGATGCGTCCGACAACGTATCGCTGGTGGGAGGCAAATCCGGAGGGAGAGCTTGAGAGATCATGACGCGCGTACCGGTGGAATTCTGCTCTCTACTCTCGTCTCCCGGGTGGTTGGTCTAAACGCAAAAGCAACCGCTCTCAAATCAATGCCCGAGTATGAAAATAGTCGCGCAATGGTGGTGTACACCGATGCTAACCGGGTGGGGAGAATATCGCTCGGTACGGAGGTATACCTGGCCAGATATATAGAGCTAGGGCAGGGCTTCCGTTACGTACAGTCTACTTAGAGTGCTCTCAGGTATATACACGCATCTTGTGGTGGCACGCATCGTGTTTAAATTGGACAGAAGTCGGTAGCCGCGTGGACGCAGCCGGATACCCGAGGGACCACCGAAGAGCAAGGCGTTTGATTTTTGTATCGAGTCTCGTGGAAGGTACAGTGCTTTATTGGAACTTGCGCGACTTTATTCGAATCTTCGACGATCGCGTCAAGTGTTGGAGTCTTGTAAACCTGTGATGTATACGGAAAATACACGTACACGAAATTTCATAAATGTATCTTAGTTGATTTAGATAAATAACAACAAAAGTGATTGAATTATTTGAAGAATGTCATGCTTCTTTGGATAGAAATTATGTTTTGAGATGTATTATGTGCCATAGGTATTTTTAATTTCAAGAAAATTAACATTTTTCTACGTTTATCAAATTTAATCAGTTTAACAGTATTGTGATATGAACGCAACAATTTTTTTATGATCTACAATTTGAAATTACTAAAAAGTTATTTGTACATAAAATTGAATAATTAATTACTTCATTTTTTATTAATTGACTTTATTAATTGTCTTACACATTGGCTAAAATGTTAGAATTATCTTAACTCTATATTATATTGAATTGAGATTATTAGTGTAACCATTCATTATAAAAGTAATTGTCGAATTGATTTTTCTTCACAGATTTTTTACTTCACTTTGAAAAATGAACCGGTTCGCGCACTATTACGTATGCCTGGCTATGTTATTGACAGCGGTCTCTGCGAGATCGGCCGAAACTAATCCTACATCTAACTCAATCAACGACCAACAAACCGCACGATCGAGTAGCAATGGCATATTTAGCGACTTACGTTATGTCTATCAAGTATACAAGGAATGCTCTGGCTCGGAACTGAGTCCTTGTCTGAAGCTAAAGCTTGTATCAGCTATAGATAGGGTATCTCGAAGCGCTCAATTGAATGTGGCTGATGGCGTCACTCTGGTTCAAGATGAATCAGCTACTAATGAATCGGAACCAGAGAAATCTGTACAGGAAATTGAAGCCAATTTACCCCGAGCGTTGGAAGATAAAGAGGACGCTCTTAATAGCATGATCTTCGATAAAATCGCTAAATTTTTCCAAAGTCACACTCTGAAGCTGAAGTTACCAAATGTAGAGGAATTTCAACGTAGTCTCACAGAAGAAGGTACTGTTGATAAAATTATTCCAACAAATGTGATTTATTTTATATTTTCGCAATAAAATTTATATTATAGCAATAATTTATTATTATAGCAATAAAATATAAAATTAATTAACTTGATTAATTAGATATCCTTGCACTATTTATGACAAATATATGTTGAATATAATTACAATTTAAATCTTTATTACAATAAAATTAATTTAAATCTAAATTTAATTTAATCGCTTGTTATAATTCCATTATTTTATCGTTGGTTAAACATAGATAGAATTTCTGCCAGAAATTATGTGTAATCACATTTTCTTCTCCAGGTCGCAAGAAGAAAAACAAAATGGGTGGTCTTCTCGCTATTCCTTTGTTAATTGGTGGTACATTAGTACCCCTGGCGCTCGGCGCTCTAGCCCTGTTGGCTGGCAAAGCGCTGATTGTGAGCAAACTTGCTCTCGTACTCGCTTCTATAATTGGATTAAAGAAGCTTGTATCTGGAGGCCACGATCATGGACACGAAGTCGTTCAAGTTGGGGGAGGAGGACATGGATCCGGCGGATGGGCGAGAGCGGGACATGAGATCGCCTACTCTGCATACAAACCATCGTCAACCTAGGAAAAAAATTTATACCTGTTATCATAGCATCTCTTCAATCACGTCGTTGTTTCCTCTCGCAAAATTTTCTTCTCTCTTTTCGCCATTTTTATTTATTTCTATTTTTTTATTTATTCTGCGAATAATTCCCTCAAAAAACTGTTCGCGGAATTCTCACATCTGTCTGATCTCTCTTTTCACTGTCTTCTAAGTTGTGTTCACTCTAGGTCATCGCATGTACGAGGCCACTCATGCACGAATCATCCTCGGTATTTATTGTTTCACGTTTAGCTGCGATACGCTCGCTGTCATATAATATGTATATTTATAAATGCGCAAATAAATTAAGATTATAATATATCGAACACAACTGTATTTTCTTGTTTCATTTCCTGTCAATGAAATGTCTTGCGTTCCTTGAATGAAATCTCCATATATGCGTGACTGATTATTCCGAAACTTTACTGTGTATTCGTTGCGTTCGATCGTAATCTCATATTTTTGCGCTGCTCGCTGTGTGTGGAATTTCGGCATCGTCTCCTCGCCGATTACGAGATGTTTAAAATTCGGGTGAAACTAACGGATGTCGACAATACGCTAAGAGAGCAACGAGCGGGAGAGAGCGAAATACGCTAGAAGGAACACGAGATGGATGCGAGAAAACGATGGGTATGAGGCGTGTAAAAGAATTGGAGCCTGACCGACTGATGGCCCATCGATTCGGGACTCGATCGAAAGTAAGAGATCTCAATGCGCGAGACGCGACGGAAGCTGAAGGAGTGGGCGAATATCGGAGGTGGAAAGCGTGATCGAGACGCACACTAATACGTGAGATAGAGAAAGGCTTTATATAGACACAGACCGGCTAGGCGATGAGTTGCCTGTCTGAATGACGGTTTAGTAACTCGATGCAAGCAATTAAATGACATCTCTGAATCTCCAGTTGAAAAATGGAGAAAGACCGTCGGGATAGCGAGTAGCAGAATAGGACGTAGGTACGTAGAGGGACCGAGAGAGAAGGAGCGGCATCACCTACATACGAGAAGCGCACGAATAAAACCTGATGTGTCCACACGTATCCATCCTTGCGCACTTGTCTGATTCTCGCTCCGTCCGCGACGGCGAGTCGTGTGCGTATGCGAGCGTGTAAATGTACGCGTGCACGTTCACGAGAGAACCTGCATGTACGTAGGACACATATGCGGGGACCAGTCGGTGGACACACACTCGGGAAGTAAACCAGGCCGAGCAGACGGATCGGGCCAGTCAGCATCCGCGCTGAGTCTTTTCAAGGTGCGCCTAACACTCTCTACCATACCGAAGAAAAAGTTGAGACCTGGTCCCCCGATTCTTCCCCGGTACTCGGCACCGAGTCCACGTGTCTCTCTCTCTCTCTCTCTCTCTCTCTTTCTAGATTCGTTCTTGTTAATCGACTTCTCTGTCTCTCGCCCAAACTTCAAGTTTCGTTGATCTTCAAGAAGACGCGTCTCTGGCCAGGTGGTCTCGTTTCCTGATACGTGTGTCGGCAGGGCTCTTCCATATTTGACTTCGCCGACTTCGTGGCGAAGTCAAATATGGAAGCCGTCTCAACGGAGATCGGGATTCGGAATCCTTCATTGCTTTTTTTCTCATTTTCCTGGATATCACATGCGTTGCTAGATATTTTAATATTGCGTTTCGGCATTCCGAGTAAGAATGTCGCTGTCAATCTCGGTATTCATCGCGGTATTCTTAGAAATTGCAAACATAAGTGCCGAACAAAGCGATGCAAAATAGGTTGAGAAGCGTACTAAGAGAGTATCCTATGTAGGCCATATGCGGGAATTAGCGCTAACTGAGTTTCATCATCAAGCACAAATTTATTCTCGTGAAAGTACTAATATCGCTACTTTCTTCGGCGCCGAGTAAACAAATTAGAGCTATGTGCGCGGAGAATACCCGTATTCGCGGTATCGCGTGCGCTGTTATTACAAAGTGCTTATTAGCCATTCATCTGCTTGCCTACTGTATTGTTTGCATCTGGGCGGGTGTATCATTTCAAGCTCTCGTTCATTCATCTCTGCGGCTTCATTCCTTTCTTAATAGTTTGCTTTGTTTGCCCTAAATGAACCATATAGACAGGAGCTAATCGCTAGGCAAAAAGTTACAGGATCGCATGCGAGTGCAAACGAGAAAGAAAGGCGAGAACTTTCGTTTCGTTCATTCACGCGTGCTTCCAGCGTGTAAGGTGCGAATCTTTTTTTTTTCCTCTCTTTTTCTTCCATATCCCACTTCGCGCTCTCAACGGTACGGAGGAAAGCAAAACGGATCGATACTATGGTTTTACTAACCCGCATAGCGACATAAAACGCATATAATAGCTGCACCAAATTACGTACTTTCATACATGTTTCACTTATCTATCGCATCATATGTAAAAGAAGAAAAAAGAAGATACACGCTCTAACGATTTCGAAAATCGATGAATGTAAATGAAGAAACGAGTTTCATCATACGTAGCAGAAATCGTTTTTCTTCGTTTTTTTATCGCGACACTTGGTTTCGATGATTCCAATCGTTTCGTAAGTAGCCAAGAATCGGCACGAACGAAAGGATGAAACAGGCAAAGGTGGTGTAGGACGAGGCATAGGAAGAAGCAGAACAAACAGGAGAGCGAGGTACGAAGCTTCACTTCGTGGGGGCCTTGACCTGACCTCGATCCTCGGACGAGTTCACTCTCGCCGGCGTCGACGAGAGGAAAGTGTTCCACCACCAAGAGTGCGCATTGCTGCCACCCGGCTCGATGTACCATCCGGATTAGCGTTTTAGCTCACGATGCTGTATACAAGTTAATTTGCTGTACATAATATAAATGTATAATGTAAAGGACGGCGGAACTTTCAGATTTGTCTACTGATCGTAAACGGGATGGAGGGAGTATTTAACTGCGATAAAGTAACAGAATCCAATGCGCAAGGAGAATAAACGTTTCTCGTGCGAGACACGGAGAAAAAAAAGTTGCGAGAACAAAGTGAAAGTTCCATGAGACCCATTGTATATTATATATAACCTCGTCGCGATGAGGTCGAGACGAACTAATAACTAACTAAACTAAATGATAATTGAGAGAAAGAAAAAAGAAAATTTTAGAGCAATAACATATATGAAAATAATTAATATTTATATTACATTTTATTATGCTGAATGCATCTTTATAAATTAGATATTTAAAACTTTTCTCAATATTCATGTACTCTTGACATTATATTTGTAGCTGTTAAAAAAACTTATACTGTAATTAATATTTAAAATATGACATCTAAAAAAATTTTAAATTTGTAAATACAGTTCAGATAATTTAGAGAGAAAGAGAAAATTTCTGCTTCAGAAGTGCTAAAAAATTTTACAATTTTAAATATTTTTAAAAATATTCTTTAGGTTCTAATGTAATAATCATAGACTTGATAATTAGATAAAGATTTAACATCATTCATTTAAACAGCTCATTGTGTGTTAAAATACGGTTTCGTGTAAATTCTTCGTCAAAACGACGAATTATGACTTCATGAGAACGTGAACTGGACCGACCGATTCGCAGAGATTCGCTTGACCATCTTCGAACTTGAAGCGCGGAGAAAGTCAGTCGCACATCCGAGTTCTTTCCCTCGCGCACGGATACACTGGCAGCGATGAAATACTTTTGGGTATGTCTCCTCCCTTTTTCCATCTTTTTTTCTAGACAAGAAGCCTTCGGGTCACGGTGACGCGAGACGAGACGAGGCGAGGCGAGGCAAGGTAAGGCAAGGTGAGACGCGGCGAGGCGCGGCTTGTCCTCTTGGAGGAAACCTCTGGCTTGGGCCCAACTCACACACATGATCGAACCACAGTGATGCGTGCACGCACATTCCATTTGAAAAACCGTTAAATGTTCCGTGCGACAGAGCCACTGGAATACATTAATTTCAAAAATCATTGACTAGTTATCTTTGGTACCACCCAGAAGATGACCTTAAACCATGTATTTAAGTCGTAAGATTAATACGTGGTAGGACAGAAGACGAAGAAAAGAAGATAAATGGAGAGGAATGCAGTATCACGAAATATTATTCGAAAAATAACTGTTACATACTAGCGAAAATCGGGACATGTTGTTAGGAAATAAATGTAATTATACTAAAAAATATGACCCCATAAGCACGAAGAAGCTTCGGCAGTCGAGGAATGCTAGGAATGTCACAATTCTAGATAATAATAAATCAAGACGTTTCTACTATCGATTGCAAGACTATCATTGGCTCGTATAAAATTATAAACACGTTGGAAAGTTGTGGAGGTGTACGCGAGCAAAGTATCATCTACTTGATAGTGTAGAAGTACCCGGTGTAATATACTTTGATGAAAGCGAAATCATAAGCTAACTTATCCCGAGTGTTTGGTTAAATATAACCGCCATTTCTCTATTAGCACGATACGAGATCCTTTGCAAATGGTGTCACGGGATTCTTCAAAGTAAAAATAGTGTCGATCGAAGATTCTAAAACAAATCTCTTTTTTTTTTTAAACGCAAATGGAAGCGCACATGATTACAAACGAGACACAATTTGATAATAAATTAAATATGGACAGTCTCCTTATTCTGTCCTAGAAACTAATTATGACAAGTGACTCAATTCGGCAAGTCATCTGAAGAGTCATCCGGAGAGAAGACTACGCCAAATAACTTATGCTACCGCAGATAATTCATCTTTAATGCATAGCACATTGCACATGTGTCTCTTTGAAAGTTCTGACAAGTAGGCAATTCCTGTCGCAGCTGCTGTATCTTCACCATTGCATTTAGCAAGTAAAAAACAGGACGTAACACCTAAATCTTTCTCTCGCGCAAATTTCCATGGTTATTTGCATAGCGGCCAGCGCGAAATCGCTAAATCAATAAGAATCGCAATCAGTGGCACACCGGTGAACGATAACGCGACGACGTCCGACAAGTCCCCGCTTTCTTATCTCCATTTTTAATCTAAATTCTTAAAGGACACCCGTTGATATCGGTACTTTCGGTGCCTTTGACCCGTGCGCGTGAAATGTCTCCCCCGATCGTAGATTGATCTCCTAGGTCCGGGGGGAAGAGGCTAGTGGTGCGCAGATACACATCATCTCTTTCTCTAGTTTTTTTCGTCTCTCTCCTTTCTTCCTCGTCCTTTTCCTCTCGCGTTCTCGCGAATATGCGCTTGTGTGCGCGTCACACGCACGGGGCGGGTTTGTCCGCAGCCAACACACCCGTTGTGTACAGAAACGACCTAAGTAGGCACACACGGGCACACGGAGAGAAGAGTCGGTGGAGAAGGACCAGCAGTGTGGAGGCGCGTCAACGAGAGACGCACACGAACGAGACGGAATGACCGCCTGGAGGAGAACCAATAGCTCGTATGGGTTGTAACCCGGCGGCAGGCGGGGGCCACCCGGTGGGGGCCATCAAAATTTCAAAAACGTACGCGGGCCCCTTTCGCGACGAGGATAAAAGGCAGCAATCGTGATTCTTTCGGGCAGTGTCGATACGATCGCCGTACTCGTTCGAGCGTTCACGTGCGAAAAAAAAAGGGAATCGAAATCCGCAAGGTCAAGGAAGCGCGAGGAAGAGAAGGCGAAGAAGTGAAGAGAAGTTTTGAGAAGTTGGAGTTATTCGATCTGGTGTTTCTCTCGTTGTCCGGAAGAACCGTCAAAATGTTCAAATTCGCGGTAGTCGGCGCACTCCTTGTGGTATCCGCCCTGGCTGCACCGGCGTCGCAGGATGCGGCGTCGCAGGATGCGGCGCCACCCTCGGTTGTCGAGGAAGCGCTCGACGTGTACGCTTCCTGTTCCGGGGAATCGAATATCGCGGTGTGTCTCAAGATGAAGGCCCTGCGCTACGTCGACCGTGCCGCTCGCTCGGCCGACATTGAGATCGTCGACGGATTCAAGATCGTGCAGACCGAAGATGCCAAGAACAGGTAAGGGATAGGATTCATTCGAGATAGTGATGGGTATGTCCTATGATAGTCGACACTGAGTGAAATTGAGACGTGAGAAATGCAGCAGGTGATTCGTGTAGTGCACGCATCAGGTCAAATCCGAAATATTGTATTTCTTATTAAGTTAAAGTGTATTAAAATATTTATATAAGATAAAAGAAATTATATCACTATTTGATTATCCAGCTTAGCTAAATTAATTATTTGTAATATTTGATAATTTTGATATTTAAAGTCACTTTCATTATAATTAGAGTTAGAGAGAGAGAGAGAGAGAGAGAGAGATGAAAAAAGAAAAATTGATTATTTAATAAACTATTTAGGAGAGGTAATTTTTTTACTCTCACTTAATTGCTGCTGTAATCACTGAATATGTAACTTGAATGCTATTTGATTCTATGTGACTCTACAACGTCCGAATGTCGTAAAATTAGCATAGAAAGTTGTTAACAGTCTTTAAGATAGCTCAAAGTATTTATGCAGGTATAATGATCATGATAAGAGCACACTTCTCTTTTTTCAGTCGAGCTGATAATGCAAGGTCTCTTAATGATATTGAAAGTACCTTACCTGCTGAGACCGAAGCCAAAGAAGCCGCAATTGATCAGGCCATTGTCGACAGAGCCGCCAAATTCTTATCCACGCACACTGTTGAGTTGAGCCTTCCCGAAGATGTTTCCCGTTCTTTTGATGAAGGTAAAATTTGATCTTACTGATTTTTAATTAAAAAAAAAGAATAATATTCTTAAATTTTTTAAGTTCTATCATCGTATATTTTCAAGATAACGATAACATGTCGCTTGTACAATATTTGGAAATTCAAGATATAAATGAAAGAAATTTGAGTACCCAGATAGCACAAGATCTCTAAAACATGTCCTATAGACATTCCTAGAACATAGAGACATTCTTAGAATA
>VBVR01002321.1:0-23478 GCA_011638315.1 Tetramorium parvispinum
CTTTTGCATCGCGCAAAAAAAGCCTCGTCCTTACTCACCAGGTAAAGTCAATCATGCACGAACCGACTACGACTATCTTTGGTGCCATATCGCACAGTTGTTGTTCTTTCTCTCTTTCTCTAACAGTTTTTCTCTAATCTAAAACTCTAAAGCAATATGTTAAAATGAATAGTTGTTTTCCTAAACGATCCTCGCGACAGTGATTATTTCTACGCTCAATCGCAGCTTACTAAGTACTGGCCAAAGCGCACGGATAACCCAACCGTGTCGCCAAGCGTTATCGCCGACTGTCATCCAACGAGTTCGCGAGCCAATGAATTCGGGTGACCTTATCGGTCGAAGGATTTATTCCCTCGCGCGTGACCCGGTGCACCCAGCCTCGTGACGGCGACGAGACTCGGCAGGCTGAAACGAGGAGGAATGCCGCGAGACACGTGAATTAATTCTAAACAGCCGCTCTGTCACGGTGAAACGAAAAAAGTGTTATTTACAGCAGCGTTCGCCTTGACGGGGACAGGTTATCTTTCTTTCTTCTTTTTTTTTTACATTTATTATCTATCAGAACGGAATTACACAGTGTGAGGAGACGCTTTGTCGCGACCTCGCATCAACTTTGCACTGCTGAAGAAGCAGAATCTACTCGACGTAACGCTGTGAACCTCGCGACGGAAAAAAATAGCGCATCTACGCGTTCACTTACATACGTATACGCATCAGTGCGCATGCTTTTAAACGTGTCCGACGTCGCCACGCGTTATCGAGAGCGATAGATGGGTAACCCCTCATGTTGCCGCGGCTTTATTGTTCGTATCGCATTGCCGGTGTCGCCATTATTGCACACTGAAGCAGAAGCTCGATTCTTAAACTCGAAGGATAAATTTTTCGCGAAATTTTTGCGAAAATGACAGGCTGATTAATATATTATAATGTAAGATATAAAATATATACACAGATCTA
Source organism: Tetramorium parvispinum (assembly GCA_011638315.1). NCBI lineage: Eukaryota > Metazoa > Arthropoda > Insecta > Hymenoptera > Formicidae > Tetramorium > Tetramorium parvispinum. Next base: position 958 of record VBVR01002321.1, read on the forward strand.
TGGACGCGCAGCGTCGTTTTCATGTACGAAAATTTGTCGAACAATCGGACTTTCGGTTATTATACAGTTGCTCATGTTCAAACAAATTTGCATAGCTACATTACCGTGTGCGTAAAAAAATTGTCCAATTGTCGCGTTTTGTGTTTATATGAGAGCAATGCGATTGGATCATTTTTTTATACATATTAGCAAGTTTATATGCTTGATAGGCCTTAAAATGATATAGCGCAGCTATTGATCTAAAGCATGAGCGCATTACTCATATATTAAACAAGATCTTGAAAAATGAGAGAGATGACAAGTGAGATAACATAGTTGTTGTATTAATGATAATATTGTTTTGTTAGTATTCTTCTTTTTTTCTTATTTTCCAGATATTGAAGTTTAACAGCTACAAATGACTATTGTCCATTTCTATCAATGCAGATTTAATTTTAATCTCGGTTTAACTTACTTTTCATCTTTTTCTAATTCTTAGGACTAAAAAGAGACAGAAAGTAGGTTAAACTAAGATTAAAGTTAATCTGCATTAGTAGATATAGACATATGAGAGATTCTTTAAACTACACTCAAATGATAGGTCAGGTTAAACTGAAGCTTACATTGAGATATAAAAGGATCTATTTTCGAGTGTATTTTTAAATTCCACTGAAATGTCTAGAAATGGATTCTATTTTATCTCGATTTGTGTTTCAATTTTACTTATTACTCGCTGGATTAAATAACGATGATTGTATAAAACAAAACATTGTGTATTTTACAACTCAACGATTTAAAAGAAAATAATACCTTTTTTATAATTAATAGTATTAATTCTACAACTATAGAAAATATGTCAAATTTAAGTACTAAAAATATTGAAAATGTTGCAATTTAATTATTCAATATTCCATAATATCTTTATTAATAATAATTTTACTTACGAAAACATATTATTGTCCATATTTTTACTAAAACTCGAGCAGTTGGCGATTCGACCAATCGCAGTTTTACATTCTGAGACTTCTTGATTGCGATTGGTAGATTCGCTTAAAGGTCGTTTTACATTACTTGCAAGTAGCAATTGCAATGTAGAACGATTAATATTTAAATCTTAGGCTGAGAGGTTTGAAACACGCTCAACAGTGCTCACTCTACGGTATACGTAACCTAAACTATAGATTTTCCATATTATTAGTACCACGAGCATGTTTTAGAGCAGTAACTTTATTATGTATATTCTTATATTACAGCTCTTATGGTTTTTCCACATCAAACGAAATTTACGATAGGCGATAAACAATATCCAATGAGAACTCAGCTTTTGAGCTCTGCTTTTTTTTTTCTCGCCGAAGAAGAAGCGCCAATGAGCTCGATATCGATGAAGCAAAATCAATCAGGATTCGATGAATGTCAATGGCATTATAAAAACAACAATGGGTAATTTGCTGTTCAGAGGTTTGTACCAAACGCTTTCTCGCCGACTCATCTCGAAGAATCGGAAATCGTTTTTGCGCCCCGATGTCCTCGCAGGCGCGGTTTCGATTGGTGTCACAATTATGCAATCGCCGATAACGTCGATATTATAATCAAATCCACAGATTATCTTTATCTCCGTCATTAAAATTAAACCAAAAATACAACATTATCCCAGTAAATTGGATACTTAAGCGAATGCGCGTTTAACGTCACTGTCCCTCTCTCTCTCTCTTTCTCTCTCACTCTCACTCACTCACTCTCTCTTCTTCGCCCCCTCGCCTCCTATAAAGAACTCGATATAGAGCAAAGGGGAGCGGGAAGCCACGTCCGCTAGTCCACTCTCTCCTTCGCGTGCCGTGCTCTAGCTTTTCACGAGTGTAACGACAGTTACACGATTGCTCAAACTTGTTCCAGGATATTCAAAAAAGCAACAGGACATGACGAGCCCGGTAGTGATTTCGGCCACGGCTAAGCACACGGCGACGGTAGATATCAAGCCCTTTACGCGGACGTAGCGGCTGTTTTTTGGTTATACCACTCGCGGTGGTGCAATCCTAATTAATCATAAATGAATTGCGTTGATGCGACGCGAGGTACTCTCGTTGCGGGTTCTTTTTTTTTCCTTTTTTTTCTGACTGTCGGCGAACGTATCGCTGGCTCCGTTTCGATGCTCGCGGACCGATCTTGGCGGATTTTCTCCTTTTTTTTCTGGACGAATATTGCACGTTTTCCGCGGCTGATAACTTAGCGGGAGCAATCAAACACAGCTTCTCCGCAATGCTGCCGTCGGTCTTCCACTTTGTGCCATCTTCAATGACGCGATCGTGTCCCGAAAAGCGGATTTTATAAATTAAAAATTTAAATTTTTTTGTAAAAAATAAAATTGTCTTACTTCGTACTAAAAGGCATCTTTGTTTCAGTTAATATTTTTCCATGGCTTGGGCGATACAGGGTGAGTTAACATTTGTAAAGAATAGATGTAATTTATAGCATCGATAAGATGATAAATCTTGTTAACACTTTATATATATTTTTTTTAGGCATGGCTGGGCTACTTCCATAGGCACAGCGCGATCCCCTCATATTAAAGTTATTTGTCCTACTGCGTATGTAATGCTAATCTTTAAATGATGTATAACTAAAACTGTAAGTTAAAAATATTTTAATATATGAATCTTTGATCATTTCAGACCTACGATGCCAGTGACGTTTAACGCAGGGTTCAGAATGCCTTCATGGTAACTTTAAGATGAACATGAATCTCAAGTTTCCAATAAAAAAAAGATTACGAGTCAATCTTGGTTACTGACAGCTCACGAATTGATCTAGGTTCGACTTACGCTCTCTCGACCCCAGTGGTCCAGAGGATGAAGAAGGTATACGTAAGGCCGCTGAAACAGTTCATTCGTTAATAGCGGAGGAAGTTGCATCTGGGATAGCCACCTCGCGCATCGTTCTCGGAGGATTCAGTCAAGGTGGAGCACTAGCAATATATAGTGCTCTTACATTCCCAGAGCCTTTAGCTGGCATCATAGCTCTATCCGCGTGGCTTCCTCTACATAAAAAATTTCCAGCTGTAAGTATCATATCATGTGCACGATACATAATAATAAAATAATAATTGTAATAATTATTTTCAGGAAGCAATAGGTAATAGGAACACTCCACTGCTACAATGTCACGGCGATTGCGATCCAATTGTGCCATACAGATGGGGTCAAATGACAGCATCTGCTCTAAAACAATTCATGTCACAAACAGAATTCAAAACATACCGAGGAATGATGCATACATCTTCCGACGAGGTAAGGAAGGTCTTCTTCGATTGGAGAAGATTTTCGTTGAATCTTTTCTTACATTGAGAGAAAATATATAATGTCTGTCTTCTTTTTTTATTATTTTCACAGGAAATGCGTGACGTAAAAAAATTCATCGAGAAGGTTTTGAAGCCGTAATAAATCCAATTGAACATGTATTGATATTTTGTCGGCTATCTCAAGCATCCAACTGTACATTATATTGAAATGATTCCAATTTTGCGATTATTTAATTTTAGTAAATTATATGAATTTTAAAAGGCGTTTAAGTAGAAAATCGTTGAAAATCTTCCAAAATGTTGAAAGGCAATGCTACTAGGAAAAATATACTTTTTCTAGAAGAGTATTTTATTTAAAATCTATAATTTGTATATTCAAACACCACACTTCTCGATATTTTAATGTACCAAAGCATTCGTATAGCAATACTATAAATTAATCCATGCGGTCTTGAGTATACATTTATAAATTGGCGTTCCTCGCGTTTTCTTTTAATTTATAATGTCTATATAGCATACGCTTTGACTAATTACATATACTTAGATATGTATATAAATACGTACGTCTCAAACAAATACAGTGTATTTATTTGTAAGGTCACTAATGTGGCAATTTGTTATTTAAAGATAGTACGAGAGTTTGTGTTTATTCATTTTGCGATTTAAGTCTGCGACAATAGTAAACTTATCTAAGTAAACTTGTCAGATTTAAGATAATAGCTAAGCTATGCTAAAAGAAGAGCGTTCCTGCGGCTCTTCTATTGACAACACTTCCAATTTTTTGGCGCCTATATTGCATTCGGATAATACTTGTTTAAATATGAACGAAACACGTCCACGAAGCACTTGAGTAATTTGTATTTGACTGCGAGCCATTTACATTTAAATTACTATTTCATGCGTATTAGGTCCGCGATATAACATGAAATGTTGCTGTTAATAAATCACTTTTGTAGCGAGTATTGTCTAGAAGACAGTGACATGACGGCCATGTAATCTGTGATTACGCATTATATTGTCGAAACCCACCAGTCCATCATTTATTGGTATAACAAATCAGGGTTTTCTAAACGCTTTTATGGTGCAATCCTCGGTGCAAATTCTCCAAAAAAACGTACAGATTCTTAAGAAATAATACAGTTCACAAATTTACAAATTGTATAGTTTCATTAGAACCAGTTAATTTCTTATAGATATAAAAAAATCTTTAAGAAATAGAAAATATCAATCTTTGTGTATTTCAAGTTTGGGAAACCCTGTCTTCTTACGTACCATAAAGGTAGTATAGACACAGTATTATATAATACATTGTAAAAAATTACACTAAAATGTATATAAAATTACAAGACACAGCTAATTTTATTATCATTGAGTATTAACACGCTATCCGGTAGACAAATAATAAGTTAAGAAAGAACAATAAGCTCCAAGTATTTTTCATGAGTTTTCTTTAAGACTACACTTTATAGCTAGCAACAGAGTAGGACATTAGTTTATAAGTTGTGTAACAACTATTTGCCAGTATAAATAAAACTTATAAGCATAAAACATTTTCCTTATTGCATAATCTAACTGATACTGATACCAGAACATAGTTCAAAGTATAATGTTACATACAAGGCCTGTATTTAGAACGCATTTATAAAAACATCAGCTTTCTTTGTCATTCTGTCCTTGTTTCACATTTACAGAACGATAAAGATCTAACGACAAAAAAAAACGCGCAAACCTCTGTAGAAATGTATTTTACGTTCGGGCCACAGTGTATATGCATAAGTTATTATCTTTTATTTTTATCGTCTCTTCTCAAGTGTTTTGGTAACAGGTATGAATAGGCTATTTCTCACTTCACTCGAGACAGTTTTTGAATGAACAACTTTTTGAAAAGTTTCTAATAACTGTTCATAAAGTACATCGGACAGTGTATAATTTTTAATATATTTCTGTTCTCAATTTCTGACGCAGACGGTATTTAACGGGATTTAACGGTGACGAAACGAGGTTATAAATCCGCTAAATCGTGCAAATTTTAAATTGCTTTAAAGAAACTTGTCAGTATGACGACTATAAATAAGAATATTCTGAGTACCTTGAAGAATGGAATTCAAAAGGTGGTGCTCAATAAACCCACCAAAAAGAATGCACTTTCACCCCAGGTAAATAAATGCGTGAAGAATCCTTGATAACACATTTAAAATACACATGTAATTGCATATAAACTTCTTATTCGTGTCTCACAGATGTATAAGGAATTAACAATGCTTTTAAATGAATCTGCTGAAGACAAAAACGTATTAGTATTTGCACTGACAGCAAATGGAGATTTTTTTAGCAGTGGCAATGATTTTTTTGCCTCAGTGAATAATCCGGCTCATACTGAACATGCACTCAAGTAAGTACCATATGAAAAGGACATATTGTACATTTACGAATATGGAAATTAATTAAATTGACAAATATTTTGCAGGGAATTAATCGATACTGTAATTATGTATCCAAAGCTTTTAGTAGCTATTGTAAATGGACCAGCAATAGGAATAGCAACTACGTTATTGGGAATTTTTGATCTAGTTTATGCTTCGGATAAGGTTCTGATTCAATAATTGTTCAGGAAAATGTTTTAGACATTCTAACGTATATGTTCGAATATATTACGTAAATTACAGGCATATTTTTATACACCGTTCTCCACCTGGGGTTTCGTCGCCGAAGGATGTTCTTCGTATACCTTCCCGAGATTAATGGGACGTTCCAAAGTATGTTTCATTAAAAAAATATGTACAAATTATCATTAAGATATATTTGAATAGATTTATTTGAAATTTTGCTGTTTATAATAATTCTGAGATTAAAATTTATTACGATATTAAACTGTAAAAATGTTTAGGCCGGAGAAATGTTGTATTTGGGACATAAGATAAATGCTCAAGAAGCCAAGCAATATGGCTTAGTTAGCAAAGTGTACAATCATGACTCTCACGAGGCAGTGTGGAACGAATTGGAAAGAATATCTACACTTTCTTCAGAGGTATTGATTCTTGTTTAATGCTTTTCGCGAGATTAATTTCTTTTAATATATTTATACTATTAAAGTATTAAATCATGGTACTAAAATTAATCGATTAATTTCAGTCAATATTGGCGACTAAGCGTTTGGTGACCAGATGGAATAAAGATATTTTATTAAAAGTCAATGAGGAAGAAATGAAAGAACTGAACAGACTATTCCAGTCTCCTGAACTAGCTGAAAGGATATTGAGTTTCTTGGAAAGAAAAAATAAACTTTAAAATAAGTAAAATTTTTTATTTTTTTAATAAACAGCAAATACTAGATTTAATAATGTATTTACAATGTATTTACTCGCTGAAAACTCATAATGTAAACTGTTTACAAAATATATTTTTATAACAGTCATAAGCTTTATATGATTTATACAATTCTTGATCACAGTTTTATTTAATTAAATTCTGTTCTTTGCATGTAGAATTTTTGAATATGAACGTTATGTTATCACTTACTTCTTTTAACATAATATCCTATAATGTAAAGTATACATGAAACTAAATCACCAATTTTAAATCAGTTTTCAGTTATCATTATCAAGTTAAATAACTTATTATTACCTGCATAACGTCAGATGGAAATGGTTGCTTATAATGCTGCCAATCTTGAAGTTTATTTATAGTTAAATTCCGTTGAGGTGATTGATCATATAACATAAACTGACAATCACGTGTCTCATTATTTTCCTCTTTTAACTCTTCCGAAGGTATGTATTCATTCTGGCCAGAACAAGAACAATTCATTAAATCATGAGTTAATGAAATTGTATTATTTGCCAACGTAAATAAATCCTAAAAACAAACAAAAAATATTCCAAGTATAATAATTTTCGTACCAAGTTGGTTATCAAAATTTTTCCAATAAAAAGTACCTTTAATTCCGCAGTTGATAACTTTAGAGATCCTAGATGATTCAAGTCCACCACTGACTCACTCAAACTGGCTTTGCTAATTTGTCTTTGATATATCTTTTCTTCTATTGTACCTGTGGTCAATAATCTACAAATTTGCTCATATAAAGTTATGTACCTCTATTAAATAATATATTACTATACATTATATACATACACATATATATAAATATGTATATTGTACACTTTATAATGATATTAAATTTGTACAAACCTATAAATGTAAACGTCCTTCTTCTGTCCATCTCTCCAAATCCTTGACATTGCTTGCATATCAGATGCAGGATTCCAATCAGAATCAAACAGCACGAGTCTCGATCCTCCAGGTAAATTTAAACCAACACCACCTGCCTTTGCACTTAGCAAAAGAACTTCTGTAAGCATTATTTTTTTCTGTGATACATTCGTTTTTATTAATAGAATATACTATAAATACAAAACACGATTGTCTCCCGATTTTTGCGAAACTTACTGGTGTTATCGGTTCGTGCATTAAATTGGTCGGTAATCTTCGATCGTACAGAGGTTGAAGTAGTACCATCTAATCTTAAGAATTTTAATCTTTCCATGTTACATATAGTTTCAAAAAGATTAAGCGTTTGTGTGAAATAGGAAACTAATACCAACTTCTCATCAGTTTTTTTTAGATTTCTTATTAATGTCTGTATAATTGTAATTTTCCCACAATATTCGATAAAGTTTTCGTCCGGTTTAATTTGCGATATACATGATGTCTTTGATAAAACGTCATGTAACGCATTTTCTTTATCATTTATGAACAGATTTGGATGGTTGCAAATTTTTTTAAGAGCAACAATAATAGACAAATGTAAATTACTTTTGTCTTCTAGACAAATTTTGTTGAACCAAGCATCGGTAACAAGAGAATATAAATCTTTTTGTTTCTCGGATAAAGAGCAAAATAGGACTATTTCATATTTGTGCGGCAGATACTTGTTTATCGTTGATTGCGTACGTCTCAAAATGAAAGATTTGGTGCGTTCGTACAGTTCTGTGGATCTTTCATTTCCCAGATTGAGAACATCATCATTGGCATAAGGACATTGAGATGCAACAATAGGCTCCTCGTAATAATTTTTGAACTCAGTAGGAGTGCCAAGAATGCCAGGATTAATAAAATCGATCAGTGCATAAAATTCTTTTAAATCATTCTGTATAGGTGTACCCGTTAAAATAATTCGTTTCTTACAATCTGTCTCGTGTAGTAGCTGCAAGATACATAAAATAACATAAATATTTACGTATTTACATATATTCATTTGACATATTCATGTTTTTATTAAACAAATTTTAGTGTTATTAATAATGTGTGTTGAATGGATCGATTACCTTTGCAGTTTTTGCATTACTATTTTTCAGCCTGTGGCCTTCATCACATATAATCAAATCAAAAGCAATTTCATTAATCTCTGTATGATATTTAATGAACATTTCATAGCTAATAATCATCACCGAATTTCTCGCATATTTGATAAAATCCTTAGGTTTATTTTTTCCATCCACAACATATGGAGAAATTCTATGGGAGCCCAACCATTTTACGAATTCCTTTTCCCAATTATTGCACAAGCTACTAGGTGTTATTATTAACACGCGTTTCACAATTGGTTTGCCATATGGACCTTTTTTCAATATTGTCCAAATTAATGTGATACACTGTAAAGTTTTACCGAGGCCCATTTCATCAGCCAAAATTGCACCAAAGTAATTTGGCACTTTTAGTCCCATTAAGCATTCATAAAGAAATACAATTCCATGACGTTGGTGTTCTCTAAGTTTTGCCACTAAACAGGAATCAACCGAGATTTCCTGTTCCTTTTGTTCCTGTTCTATCCATTCAGTAGAATTCAAATATGGCATTACTAAAGGCTTGGTATTCAATGTTAATCCTTTAATATAAATTAATATAAATATTTAATTAATTTAAGTGAATGATTACTGTATTAATAATCAGCTGTTATAATTTGTAAGACCTTTTGTAGATGAAAACAACGGCACAAATGCACGTGTGGAAGATTCTTTAAATTTATTTCTTGATTCTTCTATTGTTTTCTCAAGACTCTTCTCTGGCACAAATAACTCTTGTGACGCCTGATCTATAATCTAGAATTAATTTTGCTAGATTTTTTTCATACACTACATAAATGAACATTGCATGAACGAGTAAATGCTCTTACTTCAACTTGTTTGTTTCCTACAATTAATCTGGCACCTTCTATGGCATTGTTTGGATTGATTGTACTTCTTCCCACAACATTACCATCCAGATCCTACATTATCAAAAGCATTATAATAATCCTCAAGTTATAAAAGATATGCAGTTGATGTAGTTACATACCTTAAGAATCGCGCTTTTGCCGGTAATTACTAGCAAACCGTCGCTATCCCACGTTTTGTGTTTCTTCGAAGTTATTTTGCCGTACACCACATTGAATATGCTGTATCAATATTTATTTATAGTGCAAGAGGTAAAAATTAATTTTTTTAAATTCACTTTTCAAACCGTTACCTTTTTGTCTTTGCTTCAGATGAATCAGTTGATTTTTTCTTTTCGTAAACTGTAGCATTATCATTTTTCGTTGGTGATACGAATGAACGTACAGCAGATGTTTTAAGTCTCTTGTGTAGTGGTTCCTCTACTGTTTCTTTGGAATTCTTCTCTGATACAGATGACTCTTGTGACACTTGATCTAAAATCTTAAAATTAACTTTGCCAGATTTGCTGCAGATATAGCAGCTTAAAGAAGATAAAAATTAATGTAAGTTTTCTTACTTCAACTTGTTTATTTCCTATAATTAATCTAGTGCCTTCTGCCGCATTGCTTAGATCGATTGTAGTTCTTCCCATAACGTTGCCATCCAAGTTCTATCATATCAGAAGCATTAAGAAACAACCTTTAAAGTTGTCTAATAATCAAAAACTTGTAGTGGATGCCCTGAATTACCTTAAGAATTGCGCTTTTCCCAGTTACTTCTAGCAAACCGTCGCCATCCCATGTTTTGTGTTTCTTCGAAGAAATCTTACCGTACATCACGTTGAATACGCTATAAGCGATAACAACATTTATTTACAAACAAGTAAAATTAAGACTGATCTGCTTTAATGTTTATTTTTAGAATGCTTACATTTTTGTCGCCTTTTGGGGCGAATCGTCCGGCATTTCTTTCTCGCGTACCGGCGAACTGGCATCTCGTTTCTTCGGTGGATTAGTCTTCTCTTGGAGATTGTCGCACTTCACCTTATCATCTTGAGTTACCTTCTCGAACAAGTTCAAAATTTGCAAGTTACTTCGAAAAGGCTTTCTCACTAAATCACTCGGCACTCTATCCTGACACGCGGATACCTCATTTTCCTTATGTTCCTCGACGCTTGCACGCGGTTGAACGATCAACGGGGATTTGAATCCCTTCACAGGCCTGTTCCGATACATGAATACATCGAAATCAACGACACACGGCGAATACACGGCAATGCACGGCAAATACCTGGTAAATACTCGTCCGAAAGGCGCGAAACCGAAGATGACCGAAGAATCGAAATCGGAGTAATGGCGGTTGACAAATTACCAACTGAAATTTGGTAAATTCCATAGATTCCCGGATGTTGGCAACCCATTAATATTTAGCGGGGCGCAAGAATTCCAATTTCCAGAAATTGATAAGATATCAAAATGTAATGTAATTGAATAGAATGTGGAACTGTTAGAAATTTTAAGAGCACATTTTTGAGAAAGTTCATAGAATTCTAAATTTAGGCATCTCGGATCTCTTAAAAGAATCGGAGAAATTCCAGAAAGAGATAAGAAAGAAGGAAAAATAAGGAAGTGGAATTATCTGGAACTCCAGGAATTGTGAAGAATAATCGAAATTAAAAATTTTAATTCTTAGAAATGACGGATTATTGAGAGAATATGATCAAATAAGAGTTGACGCAAATTAAAACTTTGAACATACAAAAACTTTATGTCTACATAAAAATAGAGGCAGGAATTAGACAACACCTGAATGCCAAGAACGATAGCTTTTCAATATAAATAGTATATATTTCTTAACTAGTATAAATGTTTATTCTATACAATGATATCCATGACATTATGGTTGTTTACTATATGTCACGTTTCGAACATCATTGTTTGCGCTTTTTACGCATGGATAACAATTATCTACTAAATTGCCGGTTGTCTTTACGTTTGCCTACTTGACGAAAGGTTTTGGTACGCTTCACTTGTTTTGTATCGTTCATGTTTTTGAAATGCCCGTAACCGCCTCCACCGAGTCTCTTTCGTGGTCGTGCAGCCTTGTTAATTCCCACTTCTACAATGAATAATGAAAGAGTTAAGAAAAATAAAGTTTGACATTAGATTGACTAGACTGCATATTCGTGCTGTTTTCAAATTTCTATATACGATTAAAATTTTAGAAAAATTTGATAAATTGCCGCTGATAAAAAAATATTTGCACTTGATTTTAAATCTATTATTAAAAGGACTTACTCAAATCTACCGCCGGCGGTACAGTAAATCCGAATGATTTAGCGACTTTCGCCAGGTCCAAGGTCTCTACGTCGAAAACATGTTTCAAATGATGAGAGTCATATGCTCTAACGTAATTCTTGTATGCCTCTTTTGCCGATTGGTGTAAGAAATAATTCTTCGAAATCAACTTCTCAAGCTAAAAAAAATGAAATGATGAGTAAAAAATGTAGAGATGCAGAGATTGTTAAATTCATGAATTGTTAGTTATGATTTCTCTATTAAAATACAACATATACACATTTCTCTGCGTTGTTCGGAACTTTTCAATTTTGGTTTATTGAAAAATTAAATTAAGGTCTGCTACGAAATAACTTGAAAAAAGAAAAAGCAAAATAAAAGAAAGATTATAACATGTATCACATACCTGCAATTGTATATCAGCAATTTTATTCCAAGAGAATTCATATTCGTTCACTGGTACGCGAGCTACCTTGAGATAACGAAGAAACCCAAGTTCCTCTGGTCGCAGTATTAACAAAGCATGACCACTGCTGCCTTCTCCGCGAGCTGTTCGACCCACGCGATGGATATATTCCTAAAAGTTATACAAGCCAATATTATGAAACGTTCATCAATCAGAAATCCACGTTGTTAGAGCGTATTCTTTTATTGTTAGTGATAATTCGCAAGGCAAAATATCGCATGTCTTTACCTTGGGATCGTCCGGTGGATCAAACTGCACAATCCAATCAACGTCTGGTATATCTAGACCTCTCGCGGCCACGTCAGTACAAAGTAAAGTCCCAGATGAAGCGTTGCAAAATTGATAAAAGGTCGTTGTTCGTTTCGTCTGTTTCTGTTTACCCTGTCAATAAAAACACGAATATGTGAGACTTTCGTTAGCATAACAAATAGAAAAAACGATTTGATAACTTACGTGAATACTCATTACTGGTAAATCAATATAATTCAAGAGTTCGTGATGGTATTTGACAGACATGCAGGAACTGAAGAAAACCATTATCTTCTTCTGCTTGTTCTTCTTTAGGAAGGTAAATAAAAGTAGAAATCTTTTTTCGCTCGGGCACGTCACGTAGCCTTGTTGCAAACCCTCCACAGTTGCCATTTCCTTGTCGTCGTCGACTCCCACGTATATAGGTTCCTTTTTCAGAGCTAACGTCGTTATCATCGCTATCTTCTGTGTTTGCGTCGCGCTGAAAAGCATAGTTTGTCGGCGCTCTATAACAATAATTCACACAATATTAAGGGAAGAAACAAATGTAATTCGATTTTAATATTCTTATTGTAGGATATCACTAACTGGGAAGAATATTGATGATTTGCTTCAACTCTTCTTCATAACCAATGTCCAGAATACGGTCAGCTTCGTCGATAATTAGACACTGGAGATTCTTGTATAAGAAATCAGGCGTGTTTTGTAAATGATCTAATAATCGTCCCGGTGTCGCCACGATAATATTAATTCCCTTTTCAAGCTTCTGTGCTTCAGTCTGCCTATTGGCGCCACCCATCAGCAGACCGTATGTATGATAATGATAACTCATCAATTCTTTCAAAACTCCAAAAGTTTGCATAGCTAGTTCTCTCGTGGGCGACATAATGATGCATCCGGTACCTGCAAGTATCTATTTATTACACCTATCCCAGATTTTATATAACTGAATCAGAATAATCAAAAGTTTTATTTTAACTTTTACAAATTTATTTTTATATTATTTAAAGAGATAAAAATAATAGTGATTATACAATTAAATATATAAAATACACTGGTTTTATATTATTAAATATGTAATACTTATTTCTGTTACTAATATGATTTAAACAAAATTAGATTTGCAAATGACTATTATATCTTCAATTTACATAAAATAAATCGATAAAGTGTATCCATTTCAAAAGAAAGATTTTTCAATACTATTCTAACAATTATATAGCCATTAAGTTACTTACCATTACGTGGCATGAACTTCAACTTGTAAATCAATTCAACAGCAGGAATTAGAAACGCCAGAGTCTTGCCAGATCCGGTTTTAGCAGCGCCAACTAAATCTCTCCCTTCCAAAAGAGGAGGAATCGCTTTCGCTTGTATCTCTGTCATATTTGTAAAGCCCATATCCTTTATCGCCTTCAATGTATTCTCACACACTTTCTCATTTAATACTGAGAAACTTGTGTCGTTTGTCACTTCAAAACCTACAGCTGTGCCAGGTACTAAACAAAATATTATGTATGTTATTAAATAGTGTACAAATATAATTCAATAATTAGAATAACATCAGAAATACATACAATTTTCAGTTGTCAGAGGTTCTTCTATTTCTTGTGACTTTTCATTTTCTTCGGATACTTTTAACTTTTTTCTTTCTAAAAAAGATAATAACTATAGTCATTATTATTAATAACTATTTAAGGAGATCGAAAATAAGATAATTAATATGGTAAACAATATTATCAACTTCATAAGTTATATAGAATATGAATGTTTATGTGAAAAATATCTAAATTATAAAAATAGATTGAAAGAAGATTATTACTTGTTGAAGGACCGTCTTCCACGCGTTCCTCAATGCTTTCAACTGCATCTGTGTAATAAACAAGCCTTATTTAAAATGAATAACAGAGAACAAGATTTACAGTGAAAAACCATTACTTTTAACAATTATTTAACAACTTTATTAATTGAATTAATAATTGAGATACGTTTTAAAGATAACTATCAGCGAATTTCTAGATATTTCCTTTTTCACAAAATCTAACCTCAAAGTTCGCACACTCTTACCTTTCTGTTCTTCCCGGCGTTTCAGCAAGTTTAATTTCGTCTTTTCCCGTTTCTTAATTTTTCGCATTAACACTTTCTCGGGCACGGACATTTTTCTGATTGTGAGAGCTGCGGAATATTGTAATTATATTAAAAGCACAGATAGCATCCTCGTGTTGAACGCACGTGGTAAAAGTGTAGCTCAGTGGTTCTCAGTGCAGCTCACAGTGCACTGTCTGTCTATAAAGGCGGAAGAATAAAGACCGCAGCATAGCTTTTGCATAAGGAAATCAACCAATAAGAGTTTTTATTTCCAGCCTGGAGAGAGAAAGGAAGGAATATGATTGGCTGATTTCCTTACGCGTTATGCAAAAGCTGTGCTGCGACCTTTACCTTCAAGTTAAGAACAAATTCACGCTGGAATCGCTAGATGGCGCGTGCACTTCGAATCGCAATTCAAAGAAACAGACCTGTTTGACGTAACGCACGTCAAGTCATCGAGGACATCACACAGGGTACAAATTTTCGATTATTCGCGCGAAATCTACGCGCTATGTGAAGCCTCCGAATTATTTCGAAGTGCCCCGGGACGTTCGTTGCTCGAGGCAGAGCTGCGTCAGCATCAGTCGGCATCTCGAGCGGCGCGAAGAGAGGTTAGGTTAGTCTCATCCGCGGTTCGCGCGGATACTTGTAGGGTGTAACATGTCAGACAAGGAGACGAGCGAGCAGGAGATCCAGATAATATCCGAGAGACTCCAGACGGTTACGACCATCGAACCGACGTGCAACAATGCGCAACAGCAGCAGCAGCAGCAAGTGAAGAGCCTGCGGAAGAGTAACAACAGTGCGGTGCGTCACTCGGCGGACAGCAAGAAAGCTGATGCCGCCAGCGCGACGACCGTCGCGGACGACCGCGTCTTCGTGAGAAACGTGCCGGAGCTCAATCTACCCGAGAAAATCCTCCTCGTCATCGACACGGTGCGGGAGCAGCAGTGCACGCCCTTCAAGCTGGGCACGGGCGCGACGTACCTGCCGCTGTTCATGATAAAGCGCGTGGTGGAGAACTTCGTCGGCGCCAAGTCCACCATACAGCCCGGGGCGCACGAGTACGCGCTGATGAGCCTGAACTCGCGCAGCGCCTCCTGGCTCTGCGACTACACCAACAACACCAAGACTGTGCTCAACCACTTGGAGAGCATCGCCGAGGACGTGCCGGACGAGGAGCAGAGGACCTACGACCTGGGGCTGCTGTTCGAGGTGATACGCGCGCGGGTGGCGACGCCGGCGAGGAGCCAGCCGACCTTCACCTCGCGCGTCATCCTGATATACGGACGCTCAAATTCGGTCCCCAAGTTCCACACCGGGCAGAAGTATCTGGAGAACCTGACGGAGAACCCGTACTTCTTCCTGGACGTATTGTTCGCCCACGAGCCGCCCAGCGACGACAACATGTGCGAGGCGGTGTACGCCGAGATCGCGGCGTTGGACACGACGAGTTTCTCTTATATCTTCGAGGTGGGCAGAAATGCCGCTAAGATACACGACAATATGGCTAAGCTCCTGGCGCATCCCCTGCAGCGCCCGCCGCAGAAAGACGCTTCGTATACTTTTTACTCAATGACAGCCAATCAGGAAGTGCATACTAATGTATAGTGCTGTGTATATTTGTTAGCAGGTAACTTATTTCTTATGGAAAAGTTCTGCCCGGTCGGATCAGATTTATCGATACTATATGATTCGAGGGCGATATCGTATTTGCTCGAAACGGTAACATTTTTTAAAACGACTATTTATGATTATTAGAGAAGATATTGCAGGAAAGGTAGTTATATATATATTGTTGTCAAATTATCAAAAATAAATCCTTTTATATAGATTTAGAAAATAGTCTATTTTGCGCAAGCAAATCGAACATTACGTAACAAATCGGCCGTAGGAGCGTCTTTACAATGTCTCTCTTTCTCGAAGAGGCTAATACATAATACATAACATTATACCTTAAGATATATCTTTTTTTTTTCTTTATAATATTATTTCTATTAAATCTTATGTTTTATAACAGCCTACTGTCTTTTTTATATTTCATTACTCTACATTTTATATTACATTATATTCAGTGATATAGTCAATACCGATTAGATTTCGACGCTTCGTGATGCTTTGCTATTAAATGGGCGGAAAGTTTGATTTTTCGAGTAAAACTGCGCCCGCAAATCTGACAGCAGAACGGCTTTATCCCGAGATGTGTTTGTTGATGCCTGACAAGATTAGACGACGTCGTAAACTTTCGTTCACACATATTACAAGCGTAAGGTTGCTCGCCCGTGTGCTTCCTCCTGTGTTTGTTGAGATCCCCCGCGTGATTGAACTTCTTTTGACAAAATTCACATGTTAATTGTTTCTTCCTCATGTCTTCAGTATTTTCGCAAACTTGTGAATTGTTAGTGCCGGTTTTATTTTCTGTATTAATAGAGTCAACGCCTTCTTTAACTTTAATGTCAGTTTCTGTCGTTTTCACAGTGTGAAAATTTTCGTTGATTTGTGATTTTTCCATTATCTCTAACAAAATTGTCGGTATTCTGATATGTAACACCCGTTGGACTCTTGATGTGAATTGTGCTCTCGAAGGATGAATGTATACTTCTTTTGAGAATATCTTCGAACTTAATAATACAAGGAGGACAAATTGTGTTCAAAACCTAAATAGAAGCAGAGTATTAAAATTATAAAAATCTTATGCATAAGATGTAATAAGATAAATGAGCATATAAATTCAATTGCCCATCGATTTTTCTAAATATGTCTTAAATACATTGCAAAGAATACTTGCAAAATACTTCTCATTTAGCGTAAGATATTTTTCATAATTTCTAAAGATAATTACAATGTGATAATTTACAAGTTGTTTTTAAAATATTACAATAATGTAAATACAATAAATGTTACAAAAATTATAACAATTCAATAAATTTGTTTATTATACAATTTTATCTATTGTAACATTTATTTGTATCCTAAAAGAATAAATAACATTTGTTGAAAACTCTTTTAATAATTCTTGTAAGTAGAGAAAATTGATTCTGTTATTTATTATTTTATCTGACGTTTACATTTAAATTAATTCTCAAGATGTAATATAATTTTTTAAATTATGGAATTATTACAGATTACATTACTTTTCTAATAGGTACTTTTTTCTAATTATTGTTTATTTAAATGTGGTATAAAAGATTTTTATTCCAAACTTTAAAGATCACAAATCAATATTAAGTTTTGTAGATCAATCAAAATTGACACAATTCTCGTTTGTAATCTGTTGTATAATATTATATGTATGTACTTACTACAAATCTCAAATTTAGTTTTTGTAGAAGCGTATATGTCACCTCGTCACTTCCGAATACAGACACAGTATGTTTTTTGCAGCAGAAATGACAGCGTCCTCGAGCATTGCATAACATACTCCTGAATATTATTATTAATTCTTAAAAGAATACGAAATCAAAAGTACGAGTAGACAAAATAACAGGTTGCCAATATGCCTGGATAATGACAGATTTTCCTTGGTAAAACGGATGATGTGGCGTAGAAGTGTCTATCGCGGGGAATACCCAACTGGTACATTCAGACAAACCTCCGGTGAATGCGTATAAACAGATCAACACACTTTACATATATACATGCATATACATATATATATATATATATATACACATATACACAAGTCTATGTATGTATATGCGAAGAAATTCGATTTCTACAGAAGAAATAAAACAATTTTAATTAAGGTTTTTTCGAGAATTAAGTTTTAAATATATCCTGTATATTTAAAAATAATGATACAAATTTTTTTTTTCGAAATACACATATACGTATCCAAAGAAACACATTCATACAGTTGACAACAATTTATACACTTACGAATCGTCTATCGGTTATATTAAATTAAACACTATATGTACAATATGTAATTGTAATTACGGTAATGTATCTATCAAGATAATATCCCATTTTAACGAATTCTTTTTTAGTAATAGATTCTTTGGCCTGTTAAAAATTCGATCAACTTCTCCTCAAAAAAATCAATAAAAATTAAAGTAGAACATAGATACATATTATAGAATAGTAGTTGGCAATCTGACAATTATAGAATAATTGTAATCTATTTTTATATCACAGAAATATTAGTCATTTGTTGATGTCTGCAATCTCGTCGGAGACAGACATGCAATATAATCGCAAAGTATATTTGAAAATTTTCTATCACCATTTCGTCTAAAATCGGCTTCGCGTGGTTGCTCTTATCTAATCTCCAGCAATAATAAGCTTCTTATAAATATTAATACTTCATAATATTTAGTTATATCTAAGTATTTATCTATTACTTATTGGCACATGACTTTTTTATTTATAATCACGTTTTTACACATATCATGTGCAGTGATTGTCACATTAATTTATTCGATATAAAAAGTGAAGGAGAAGAAAACGCTTCTCAACAAATTCGTAATTATATTGAAGTAAATCTGCTGCAAAGCTTTTTCGTAATGTGACTTCAGCACTTCAGGGCTATTTCTGGAGATGTATAGTTTAAAATATTTATACACGAATCACGGAACTCAAAAGACAAGCGATAAAAAGTAGTAACGTTACACTCGAACTGGATGCCGAGGACGTCTGTGTCATAAACTGCTTAAAATATGACATATATATCGCGAAATACTTTATCATGCCCACAAAATGTTTGTCATTCTCCGATTGTTTACCATCGGTTATCGTTGAATTTGTACTAGTCCTCATTTTATTCTTATTATCCTTATTTTCATCATTTTTCGGCTTCCAGTCGCCACATTTAGGAAAATTATTAGGCACAGGCAGCATCTCTTTGTCTTCGCCCACCTTGAAGATTAGTGACATTCCTATCTCCGCATGAAATTCGATGTGGCAATGGAATAGCCAATATCCTAAAGAACATCGATCGGTTCGATTATTTACTGGTTCACATTTGTGCGTTTTATTTATTTTTCTCCGCTGTTCACAATGTTCGCATAACTGCTATTATGATGAAGTCTTACCTGGATTATCGGCGTAAAATCGTACAATAGTATAACCACCGTCGGGCACGGTTACCGTGTCCTTTAGAGGTGCCCGTTTGAGTTTTCTGTGTATTAAACCTTGCCTATCCATTTCCTTCACTTCATCGGCAGTAGTATTTGATCCTAGCCTTTCCATAGCCACCACGCGGAACTGATAGCCGTGAAGGTGAAACGGATGATTCGCATCGAACGCGACACCTGTCAAGAAGAAGAATTATAGTGAAATTTAGATAGAGTTTAAACAATTAAAAATACGAAAGAGCTAGTATTGCTTACCTTCATCTACCAGAACTAATTCTACTACGCTTTTAGTCTTAACTTGAAGCACGTGAGTGCAAGCACAAAAATCCTTCTCGCATCCCTTAACAGTACTGGAGTTGCAAAATTGATCCGGATTAATAAGGTCTCTTTCGGGCAGAAGTGGAAATGGCGGTAGCTTCATTGATATGTGGTTCAATTGCGGTGTAGACACTTTTTGTTTCACTAAAAATTTACGATTGAAATGTTTTATGGAACGATATATGTACATATATAATCAAATAAAGTAAGCATTTAGTGAAATATTTTCTAATAATTAAATAATTATGAATTTGTTAAAAGATATAATGTACATTTATTTAATAGAAAAAATAACTTATTTTTTAAATATATTTTATTATAATTTTTTAAAATATTTGAATATATTTACCTTGATGGAAGCCGTACAAATTCTCGCGATGAAAATCCGGATTATCCTTTCCATAAAAATCATACGATATATAAAATTGATAATCAGGTTCTCTGGTGTTCGAAGCGTCATCGGCGTCCGTTGCATTCAATAGTGGCATACTGATGCTGTTATTCGATTCAGTTCCTTCATTTAGAGCGTTCACTTGCTGAAATAAAAAATATTCATTTTTAATTTTTCTAAAATCTGAGAAAATAATGTCTCAGAAGCTTTAGCGCTTTATTATAATCGTCCGCGTGGTAATGCGTTAGGAACTTGGTGAGACCCAGCTGATGAATCCAATCGGTAACTACTAACGTATACTCATCGTAGTCATACAGATCTTTGTGCCAATTTATTTTAGGAGGTACACGAACGATTAATGGACCAATGTTTAAAAGCTATAAGAAAATCATAAAAACATCAATATACGTACCAGTCCATAGGAATCATTTCTTGTACGATTGTATGATACTTCTACCAGTGGTTCCTCTTTGGGCGCGCCTTTATATCGTAAAATTGCGACTTGATAAGCGCTCAAAAATCTCTCGTCGCAATCCATTAATCCTCGAAATCTCATCCAATAATTGTCTACCGGTTGATCCATATTAATTGTAAAATCGAACCTTTCGCCAGCATAACTTACCAGTGATTCGGCTGCAAGCGTTACATAATGTGTATAAAAAATGATACTTTCAGTAAACGATTCTGTGAAGAAATAGTGGCACGTAAAGGTGAAATCATACCTTGTACTGGTTCAAGATCTCGCCCATCTGAACTGACTACAAACAAAGTATGGTTGTCGACAGAAACTTCTATAGGACAATTCAGAAACTCTGCGTTAATAAGCCTAAATTTATATCGAAAATTCTGTAAGCAAATAAAAAAATAAAAATTCAATGTAAAAATATACACAAATTATATAATTTTATTTTTAAAAAAAGGAAAAGAAATAAAACTGACTTTTAAATCTTAGAATAGCTATTCTATCTATTTAGAATAAAGTTGTACTGACTATAAGGTGTTTCCTTCAAAATAA
Organism: Tetramorium parvispinum; assembly: GCA_011638315.1. Classification (NCBI taxonomy): domain Eukaryota; kingdom Metazoa; phylum Arthropoda; class Insecta; order Hymenoptera; family Formicidae; genus Tetramorium; species Tetramorium parvispinum. The sequence continues at coordinate 22,322 of VBVR01002321.1, forward strand.
TTGATTTTCATTTGAAACATTTCCATATTTTTAATAACATCAAAATTATTTCAGATAATTTTGCTAAATAAAATACCTGGTTTTTTAAAATTTGTTTTTGATAAAAATATTTCATCTTTTTCTTATATAAATACACATTTAACAGTACTAAGATTTTTGAAAGTGTTAAAAATAATAATTGCTCTATTTTTAAATCGAGAACCAACTTGAGATCTACACAGTACAGTGGAAAACATCTTACAGACACCTGTCAACCTTGTATGTTATAAATACTTTCTCTTGGAAATTTACCGGTTTAACGACGAACGTCGTAATAGGCATATCGGCCAACGTTTTATTTTCATTCTCAATAGCGATAAAGCGGCCCAAGCCGTTTATGAGCAAGTTTGGCGCTTTGTTATGACCATCCCCGTGATAATGCGCTAGGAACTTGTTGAGACCCAATTGATGATCCCAATCGGTGACTACTATCGTATACTCGTCATAGTCATACATATCTTTGTGCCAGTTTATTTTAGGAGGTACACGAACGATTAATGGACCAAATACACCGTCACCTCTCTGAAATCCTGCCGACAGTTATACGATACAAAACGTTACAAACGACGACTTTTGAAACGGGATCCTTGAAAACGAATTATTTGCTATAACATTGTTATTAATGAATATCAATACACAGAGAGAAACGTTTCTTTGGATTTAGTAAATGTGTTTGTTTGAATTATATTTGTTTGACTAAAAAAACGTTTGTATATACAAAACATTATTTTATTGAATAAAAACTTAGTTGTTTCGTTGCACTAAATCATTTTCTTTGACGGAAAAATAAGTATTATTTGAAATAATATTGCAATAATAAACTCGCAGAAGTTCGGTTCACGCCGCTAGAAGTCGCAAGGGTTATTCGGTTTCTCGTAATTAAAGTCCGTTTCGGAAACTATATAAATAAGCTTAAAGTCCTTTAATTAATCAAAGCTTAATGCTTCTTCGCGTACGTGCGTTGAATGTAACATCAAGGCATCTATTTTATGTTGAAATAGATGCTCTTGATTTAAATATATGTATAACAAAATTATTCAAAACAACATAATAAATTTTTAAAATAAAATAAAATTTTTTTTTACAAGAACCAACAAAATTGTTTGACAGTACAATAC
>VBVR01002322.1:0-23466 GCA_011638315.1 Tetramorium parvispinum
ATATAATACCCTACAGAATTCGCTTTTAACGAAGATTCTATAAATTTCTGCGGCACAGATAGATGCAGAAAACTAATTAAAATCGTAAAGTTCTCGCGACGTATTTCGCCTGTGACGTGCGGTCCCAATATCTTTCGAAAGGCCGTTTCTAATCCTATAAATATCGGCGACGAGACGCGCTACGAGAGTTATTATATCGTGGATGATGAATATTCATCGGCGTCGTTCCGTCGTCCGATGGGTCGCCGAGTTCGCGGTGACAAAACAGCGGAATGAAATACCGTCCGAGTAATGAAACTGCGCCCGCATTCCTCATTTCTCTCTCTCTCTCTCTCTCTCTCTCTCTCTCTCTTTCTCTTTCGCGCGCGCGGATAACAAACGCAACTTCTGAGCGGAGAATGATCGCGTGGTCGAATCGTGCCGCTAGATCGGCGATATCGCCTCGCGACCGTAAAACAAATCGCCATGCGAAGTCGTGTCGTCGCGAAATATCGCCGCGCGCATACTTTTTTCTTTTCCACAGACACATGTCGTTATGCCGATAGCTTTTTCCTCTTCCCCTCCCCTGTCGCGGTCGTCCGCGCGTTCGCGGACGGAGATATCTGGCTGGCGTGATCTCGCGTCACGGTCTTACGCACATGTATGCCGCACTTTGTAGGCGACCTCGTAGAAACGAAGGCGGCGATGCTCACCGATGGCGAATAACAGCGAGAGCGATGATTCTCTCGAAATTATAATACTTCCTTCGCCTCACGCTCGCGTCTCTCCTCGATATTCGCATTGTCATCAGAATTTCCGCTCGACTGACCATTGTGTCGTAATCGCGAGCCTGATCTTCTATTACGAAGGCTCTCCCCGTCGCCTCACCGCCACGGGGAGATCTCAGAAGTTATCCCGAAGATAGAATGCTTCGCCTTCACCTTGCCTTCACGCTGTGTGAGTAGAGATGATACTGTCGCGGTGTTACAATGCACAAACGCTGAAATGAGATTACTCATAATTTCTTTCAATTTTGATTTTTTCTCCGTGTGTTTCGTACCTTGACGTTTGCGTCTGATTATATTAATTATTGCGTGACGACGTACTGCGGGGACACGAAAAATTTCCGAGAAAAATATAATCACTGAAATTGGACTGTGTTTCGGAGAAAAAAAAATTACACGCGAACGTAATTCTATGAATTGTCACAATGTTATCATTTTAATCATTCCGGTTTCGTGTAAAAATAAAAAGGAAACCGATTCGCCAGCTGGCCTTTCACATAGTGATATCTGTAATGAATCGTAAAACTCTTCCATTATTGTTTTTAATTAAAAATTTCTAAGTTTAGCTATCAAAAACAGAAAAAAATTCAATAAATATATTTAAAAAATTTTAAAAATTGATTTTAGAATGAATTACAATATGTTTGACACGCGAATTTCTTTAAATTAAAATGGTGCACATCTTAAGAATCTCAGAATTTAAATATATTTATGTAACATTTTTTTCTTTTATAACACCTGTAAATGTCTATACTTTAATTACCTTTTATACACATGTTGCATTTGATTCTATTATTGTGCTATGTCAATTTGTATTTATTGATACGACTTCTGTGCGTGACTATTACATTTCGTAGATCAATCGTTGACAAGATTCTTTATTAGATGGCTAATTAACGAAGTGAATTATGTTGGAAGCACGCGACCGCGCCTGATAAGTATCAGAAACAAGAAAGCGTGGGGTCTGCAGAAAAATCGTAAATAGCAGCCCGCGCATTTACCCCTTTTTAATGGATGTTATTAATTAAAAATACTGTCAGTGTGCCGTCCCGCGACCGAGCCTACGACATTAACTTGTTTTCCCGCATTTGTATTCATTCTTAATGATACGATCGTTATTCCGTATTTTGCCGAATAAATGTTCGCTTCATTGCATCATGGCACGGTTTTCGATCCATCAATTACGTTTCATTAACAGCTACGCTTATTGCATTACACTCGTAAGATAATAATCCAGTCGCTCAGAATTATATGTCGAAACATCGAGCGTTAAAACGATCCGCGGCATACTTGAAAAGAAAATAGATAATAAATCCTTGGTTGCGACGTTAATTTATTCCAGTATTAATTTCCAACTATAACAGTTATCGATCATTTAAAAAATACCGTCGCGATTAAAATTCTAGAATCCTGGCAATCCGCTCTTGCAAAAATCGCCGGTCTCGAAATTCCCGAAATTATCGAACATTAAATTTGTGAAATAGACCTAACGTGTTTTCGCATGATTAAACTTGTAGCGAAAGGCCATTTTGAGAAACCGCACATATAGTGCTCGATTTTAAAGGTAAACCACCGAGCGACCAGCCGACTCGCCTTGACATTGCACCGTCGAAAGAAAATCGCCGCGAAAAGAGGCTCGACGGAAAGCGGCCGTGGCTGCGGCTCACCTTGCCTTTGATACGGAAATCTCGCCAACGAATGAACGAATCGCGGCGAACGAACTCCGTTCGTGCTCCGATCGTGCCGACAATCAACGGTAACCTTTATCCGAGCGATTACCTCGAGAGAGCCGACTTCGTAATTGCTGATCGAATAGGCGGTGTCCTTCGGCGATCTTCTTCTCGACACGCGTTCGATGCCTCGTCCAGAAGCATCGGCCGTAAATCGGCTGTAACCGATTTCATCATTATCGGGGCTTTACGTAAGGAAACGCTATCTCGGAGAAGAAAGAAATTAAGACTCGTTCCCCACTCGTTGCTCCATCTTTCTCGCGTTTGCGTAAGAAGTACATAAAATTCGTGGCGCGATAACGGATTTTCGTAGCGAACGCATGGAGGTTTACGTCACCCTAAGCCGCCGAGAGTCCTTGCGGCTCTCTTCGTTAATTTGATTGTGACAGTGTTTGTCTTGCGACATCACGGTGCGCGATAGATCGGTGCGAAAGATTGAACACGCGATGCAGCCATCAAGTCTGAAATTGATGGAAAATCGCTGCGATGACAAAAAAATCACTGCCAGCGAGCGTAAGTAGAATTGTTGTAAACAAACAAATAAATTCACGCTAAAAATACAGTTTCTTTGTCTCGTAACGGATCCAATCATCTTTGTCAAAATCCAATTTCCAGCCGGCTGCAAATGCGCGTGCAGGCCGTTTTCGACGAAATGAAAACGTTAAGTGGCACATTTGCTTGTAAAATATCCTGCGAAACAGCTGTTTAGAGAAGTGTGTCGTAGAGTCGTAAATTTCTGCGGTACTCGCGGTGGAAATTGTACATTCGAAACGTGGCCGCCGCGGCGATCGATCAGCCGTAAAAAATCGACACGCACCTTCGTCACGGACGATATAACTTCACAGATCACAGAGAGCGTGCAGATAAGCAAAGGGATATAATTCCGAGGTTTTACAACGCGCAATTTTCAACGGGGGGACATATGGGCATGTGTCCAACGTTCTGCCGGCTCTTTTAAAACCTATCTCGATAATTTAAAGCCTATACTTAGAGCCGTTACGCGGATAGTATCATTATTTAGCACCTGACAGGCTAGATCCAACGCGGACTTTGGTACCTTAATAATTATCGTAATAACGGTCGTTTTTCGGACAGTCGTAACGGTCGAAATTACTCGCGCGATGACTCGATCGCACGTTGCGCTACGAAGAGCAAGTTTCGTCAAGCAGCTGTTGCTCCGTGAGAATACGACTGATTAAACGCCGCGCGAAAGCATCTTATTACAATGAGTAACCGAGGGTTTATACGTGGAACGAGAAAAATAGCATCCTTGGATCCCCTTAACGTTTATCTTTCCGTATCTATGTAAATCACTGCAATATACTGGACGTGTGAATGCTCATTGAGAAAGATTCTCTCTTAGTTAAGCCTGATATCGCGTACGTCTCATTCGCGATTCACAAGAAGCGGTTGCTACATAATTTCATAATGCAGTAAAGTTTAAAAATATAAGATTGAACAACCGAGGAAAGATTACACACGACAATTTTCACAAGCTTATACAATGCAGAAAGTAAAAGTGAGATGCTCTTGTTTCCCTCTTAGAGATTTCCACATTAAAGTTTTTCTATTGTTGTTATAGATTTTCTACATTGTTTACGAAATTTCTCTAGTTTTGTGCAAAGAAAAAATCTGATCAAGATGTATATGTATATCGGTCGCTTATTAAAAACATCGAGAAACATGCTTTCTAAATTTAATCTTCACAAAATGCTTTTGTAAAAATTAAAAATTTATGAATTTTTCTAATTGCAGATTATTCTAGTCGTATTTGTCATGGCCGTCCTGGCGAGCGTCTCGGCGCAGGATTTCAGGCATTTCTTCACGGGATTTGGTCCTTATGGAAGTCTTCGGGCCGCAGTAAATAGGGATCCAAGATCGAATAGGGGTAAGTTATTTTGCAACAACCAAGATTATTATAATAATATCGTTAAAAGAACAACCTAGCAGTTTCTTCAATTTTAACAATTTAGATTAACACATAATTGATTTACAATAACTTTTAGAAATTATAGCCGGATATCTATCACATCTCGTTGATATATATCTCTCACATCGTTTTATAAAATTATAAATTAATCAAGTATAGATTTCCAGATTATTGGTTATTTTCTGTGATGACCTTTCGGGAGCTTTTCATTCTTACAGAACTTTTCATTCCTATAACTACTACGGCTGCTTCAATTTACATAATCCGAAGATGATTTGTGGGTATATTATTACTGTGCTCGATTGTTCACTACTAAAACAATTATGCTTTTTTTTTATTTCGTTCGTATGCTGTTATTAGATGTCTCAAAGTACTCATTGATATTTACGGTATGCTTCGGAAGTGCATTCGCGCTTGCATATCCTCCACGTTTATCAGGAAGCTGAGAATCATGCAATTACGATAGTTTTCTTATCTTTTCTTTTATTTGCATACGCCGCGAAGGAACGGCCTCGTTCCATCCGCAAATAATGGTAGACGTTTGCTGGAATACCTCAATCGTTCGAAAGTTCTTCCTCAATGTGATAAATTTCTCGGAAACGCGAAGTCTCGCTTATGATGTTATTGAGAGATGTAGTAGGAACAATAATTGCGACAATTATTATTCCATGTATTACTAAGAAAATCTTAGCACAATAGGGAAGCATTTTACAACAATTTTACAATAAATGAAATATTTATGACACAGTTTTAGTAATTTATGTTTAGAAATTTGGTATATGGGACAATTATATGGTCCTATCTAAAATAAAAAATATTTTTTATGTTTATTTTAAAAAGATTAATAGCTTATATGGTTTATTATCCTTACCGCGTTTATTTATATAACATTCCGTGCATGATTGACAATACAACAATCGTTTTTATGATGGTTTGTGTCCATTCAGCCATAAAGATCCAAGATATATAAGGAATGCTCTTTGAAGTGCGCTGTCGTATAATCAAACGACTGATTGCGATCGAGAGGAACGAGCCTGAATCGAATCGCGTAGGTAATGTCTTGTTATTGATGCAGAATCTACCTTGCTTAGATAGTACAGAACTTTTACCGGAACAACGAGCCTAACTAGGGATTTACCTGAACACGTGTGCACGCGTAACGGAAAGAAAGGCGAGCCATTTACTTTTACATGTATCGTGAACTTCGTGAATTATGGTAAAATTTCTGAACATATTACATAAATCTGTGCGTTCCTTTTAAATATACACTTGCATGAAAATCATAACATTTTTGTGAAAGTAACAAATTTTATAATTGATAAAAACATTATTTAAAAATAGGATTTTATTGATTCTGAAGTCCATTTTGATATGATTGTTTTATAATCATAAATGTCAAACACTTTAATGCATAATTTAGGATATTACAATATACTGACGTGGTTACCTCTAAGGTTGTTTGAACTACATTATTTAAATAGCTTACACGGGCAGGAGACGCGATCCTTGCAACCTGTTCCAGCGTTAGTATGCGCATAATAATCGGTGTTGGTATGAGTGTCAAGTTCAAATTCATGTACAATAAATAATATGTCATATATCATGTCTGACGAAATGCTAAGCAAGTAGCAAGATAAATCATTTTAATTCGACAACGTAAAAATTACCTAACTATCCTAGTTACACGCAATAGAAAATCTAAGAAAGTCTATTTATTATTTGTTTCATGACACATATCTTTTTATTTATCTTGTTTATTAAGTTGCAATTTTCGTGATACGGATAATAATATCAAAACAATTCATTTTGCGATATTGAAAGATTAACGTTTCCAATTTATCTTCTGCTTCCATTCTCATTGTATCAAGGCTACCGCTTAGAAAGTCATTATCGGGATAACGTCGGAAGCCTACATCAGTCAAACAAATCGTTCGTTTTTCTGCTGCTGAATATTCATAACGATTACTCACTGAAAGCTCACCTCGCGTATTCCGTTACTTTACTATTTTATCGTGAAGAATAGGAGAGGACTATTAGGCGAAACTGGCGTTTGTTACTCGAATACTACGTTCGTCAAGATAATTATCTTAATAATTCTAGATAGTATCTGAGTCTATATAATATCGTGTCAGTAGATCGATTAATAATACGGGCACGAGTTCAACTTCCTCGTGTTAGAAAGGATTTCCACTACTACTTCGCAGATAAGCAACTTTCCTTTAATGTCACGTAACACTATAGTGCTATTAGCAGTTGCGGTTTGTTAAATAATATAATATGTGCACGCGATAAATGAAATCAATTTAGAGATAATTTTCGTTTGGAATTTTTCTTCTTATTTGAGGTAGCTTCTACTAAATTTTAGATGTCGATAAAATCATTATTGCTTCCGTCAGTAATAATTCGAAAATAATTTTAAAAATATATAAAAGAATAATTAATATATTGTAATATATACACATTGTTGTAATCATTACCGGTATGAGTGACATTACATAAACTTCTTAATTATATTATATGCATGTATTTATCGAAAAATTTTATAATTTTATAATTTTATAAAAAGTAATAAAATGTAAAAAAATATTATTTTCTATAATACATTGAACAAAATTAATTTTAAACTTTTACAAAGTTAATCGAAAATCCTTCACTCTTTAACGTTACAGTTTATGATTCTGTTTAATGTATACGATCAACCACATGGTTTTGCTTCGCCAATGACCATGAAGACCAGTAATGATCTTTGTAACTGATGCGAGCGTCCAATCAACTCGATTCAATCTCGTCAAACGATGTCGATAACGATCCTATAGATCTTATACCACTGTATTAAGGAACTCGATACTGATTGCTGGAGGTCAATAGATTCACTAGAGAACATTTATAAAGATGCCATTCTATACTATAACAGTATTCACAATCAGTTATAAATCGTTGATCAATGGTATTATCAAAACAATATCTAAAATCTTACCGCGTGGATTATGCCAAAAATAAATGTTTTTCCTCTTATGAAATTCAAAATTGCAGTAAAAATTTTAACACATTTGCTGGCTGGAAATGCAGGAATGAAATAAAGTTTGCATTTTTGATATCGAGCAATAATCATGAGAACAGTCACAACCTTTAAAGAATACCGCTTTAACCGTGCGTTTCTCCTTTCGTAGGTCCAGTGTTATTCCCACCTGGGCCGGCACCTAATTCAGCTGAGACCAGCGGCGTCATCGTGGGCGCGAGCGGATACGGATTCGTGCCACCCAGCGCAGGTAATTTCGCCAGGTTCTGAGAGTCAAAAGAAATTCCGATGCACCCTCATCCAAAAAAAAAGAGAGAAAAATACACGAACGGGTTGAAAGGGATCGGTGGTGGAATACGAACCGGCGGGCCTTTACGTGACCAGTCTCTGCATGTAAGACAACCCAAAGAGTCGTTGAAGCTAACGGAATGAGTAGAAAAGAGAGAGAAAAAGGGAGAGAGTAATATCTTTTATCACGCAATGTCTCGTTCGTTCCTCTGCACTCAACTTATGTATAAACACTATTTATTGTTGTATGAAATAACATAGTCTACGATACACACATTCTCCCATTCCCCCGAATTTTAATTGTACATGTCCATGTGCATTGTGCATGCGCTGCACTGTAGCGTATATTGTTTTGTGAGATGTTCGAAAAGTCACGCGAGACTCTCCGAAATACATATTAACACGTTAAATACAGCAGTATCACATGATAAAGAAAAAAGTTTGCGCGATATTAAGTATAAAGAGAGTCTATTAATTATACAAATTTCTCGAGAGTGACTCGAAAAAAATATTATACTCATATATATTCATGATGACGATTGCTAGTTTATGAAATATGAAGTGTTAATATTTATATTAATGCAGTACAATTCAATGCAATATTGCATTTTGATACTCTATAATTAAACGCAGTGTATTAAAATGACGAACGTGATTTCATTGTAAGCTGCGCGACTCTTCGGACACTCTTTGTAATTGTTAATGGCGTTACATAGTATGTAAATACGCTGTAAATTAATAAAAAGCAGAACCCTCAGCATACAATCGTCGCAAATCTGACGTACGCACAAGCGTTGTAATTTCGATCTTTTTCTCACGTTATGTAAAAATTGACTCAGTAAAAAGAATCACCCGATTCTTCGACCACGAATGTCGAAATACACACGCCTCCGAGAATTGGCAGAAACCGCAAAAATTCTCTCCCTCATTGCCTTCGTTTGTTACATTCTCGCGAAGGCCGACTTCGTCTTACCGGCCCGACGTTCGATCCTTGAAATCTCGGCGGGTACGTCGTTTTACGAGTCGTGCTAATGGTATTCCGTCGTTCACGTCGAGGACGACAATCAGCACTTCTCATTACGTACATCGCGGGAAGCTGTACATTGTTGAGATGGCATTACGAATGGACTGCTGTGATCGCGAGCATGCTATAAGGCTTAAACTTTCGACGTCTCGCTTGCTTTCGATTTGATCGATCAATTCGGTAATTACAAGCTGCGAGAGCGAGACGCGATACTAATATGTGGTACGTGGGTCCTTTAGTTACTTGAGTAACGTGCACCGCAGCATGCCGGGTGACAGGAATGCACTAGCAGATTAGGTATCGTAATCTCCCGCAGTGTGCAAGGTAAGTCTGCAGAAAGAGGTAATATATTTAATATCCTTAGCGCGGTATCACCGTAATTGGTCTCCGTAAAATGTTGCGGCGAACGGCGTTCAATAAAACGGTCCCCCTTTTTACTCGTAATTATACGGCTTTGAGCATGAATCATTTTTTTCGACATAATAGAGACTTTCGCCGTTATCTTATTAACCTTGTCAGCGATACCCAGCAAACCACTTACCGGCTTGCCACCCATTACGCCACGAGGCGGGAGTCCGAAAGCGAGATCGTGGTTCTGCGTCAGCAAATCGATTCGAGCCCGAAATCGTACCGTAGAACTGTGAAACGTGTTCCCTTGCGTAATCAGATCCCTTCGCGATTTCCGCGGCGTAATACGCGCGGGGGGGGGGAGGGGGCAACGTGTCTCTTCCGGTAATTTGAGCGTACGCTCGGCTTTCATTTCACGCGCCGTCCTTCGCACCTGCGCCCGGCCGCGCGATAGACTCATCGTGCGGCATAACGAGACGTAATGAGAAAAGGAGATAGAGGAGAAAGAGAGAGCGAGAGAGGGGAAGATCGCTAACCGAGGAGATGAAACCTTTGTACTTCCTCCTTCCGCGAAAACGCAGGCGGACTGTGTATACCGGTTTCCTCGCGCGCGCGGGGAATCTTCAGCCTTGGAACACGAGCACGAACGGGAGCCCGGCGGTTCGGTGAAAGCGATTTCGACGAGGCTGCGTGGCCTCGTGGCCGCTCGCAAACTTGTTTTACGCGTAACCTTACTTGAGTTACTCCATTGCGCGTAACAGGTGTTACGAGGTCGTCAAGGCGACAAGGTTGCCTTTTTGGTCAGCGGCGCGGATACCGGATGAGGGACGGAGATGGAGAAGCGAGGATCAACGCTCTCTCGATCCCTGGCCTCCGACCAGAACCGAACCGGTCACGCACGGTCAAGTTCGATCGGCTTTTTCTTCCTTTTAGTCGCGCGAACCGCGTTCCTGCTTGTTCTCGATTGTACGAAAAAGCGTATTTTTGCATGACAAATGAAATGTGTACATTTTTCTGAGTTACAGTCCATTCGAAATCTCTTTTTAAATAGAGGCGAAAGTCGTCAGATATATGACATAAAAATAAAGTATATATTCCTCGGCGATGAGAGGAATTATATAAAACGTTCATGCAACATTGGAGAATTTCGCGCCGAGGAATGTTTGCTGGAGAGTGGACAAAACGATTGGAAGAGCCGAATTCGGTATTATGAGTGTAATCGTAAAATTTCGTTTCTCTTCGCTACGAACGACAGATGTTGCGACGTCCTTCTCGAAAGGAACGACGGCGGGGATCGCGATGTTACTTCGTTGCCTCTTGGAAGATCAATGCTAAGAATGTCAAGTGTCATTGAGCTTGTAATCGACGGGAGCAACGGGTACTTTCGGGTTGCGTAATCTGTGCGTTTGCGAAATTTAATATAAAAAAAGCGGCAGAGAAAGAACGCGTAATCGCGCGCGAACGGTAATGCAATAATAACTCGACGCGATGAAGTTTTGTTCCCATAAACGTATATTACTGGCTGGCAAATAATGGTTTGATGAAAATCGATCGGACTGATTCGGCGAGAAACAAAGATTCATAAACCGTGTATACACCCTTTGTTTTAGATATATGTTGACCAATTGAGAGAATGCCCGACCGAAGAAAGAAATGCAAACGGAGTGCCCGCAACGCGCTGCACGCGCGCATTTTATGTAACTCTATAAAAGATAGCGGGGAAGAGAGAAGAAAGGCACCGGTAACGGTATTAAAACTCGCGTACGACGCAAAAGAAGTGAATGGCGGGCGAATAAATTCTCCCCGTGAAACACACGCCGCGGATATCGGGGGAAAGCCTGTACATCTCGCACTTTATAACGTTTTGCACTCGTTAATGCGCGCGTTAACTCGACGCGCGGGAGAGAAAACGTAAATCTCGGGCAACCGTGCCGTGATTAACGTCATGGCGCACTGGAGAACGTGGTACGTTAAGCCCGAAAGTAAGACCCCGAGGTTGTAGCACGGTTGCTTTATCAGGACCATTCTGAGGATTAACCAGCGCGTTAGCACAGATAATAAGTGCAAAGTATAATTTAATTCTCCGGCAGGAAATAAAACCGCCGAAGCACGCTTTTGGGCCGACTAGGTTGATAAAGCCAAAGAGGCGAGATTGGTGCAACCCGCGAGCGTGACTTCCGTCGGTTAATGCTTTCGCAATAGTATTTTATTTCAAAATTATTTCAAAATCTCGCGAGAGATAAAAACTCGCGATAAAAATGCGCGAATATCTTCATTAGCAATTTGCCAATTACGAACGATCGTATCTCATACCGATAATTTCAAGCCATCGTGAATCTTGATGCGACGAAAGAAACACAACGGCTCAAATATGGCACGGTTCTAGGTCAAACGGCCATTCGTTCCCCCTTGATAGTCATTAAACTCGACGATCCGCATTTAATTACGCAACACGCAAAAACTGTTGACCCCTCCGGACGTCCTTGACGGAAATTTATCTGGGGTTGAAAGGAGGAGGGTGCGAAAAACGAATTTTCCCCGAAACTCGTCGTCGGTATTCCCCATGGAAACGAACTCTCGTAATTTAACGATATCTCCGTTAAATACTTTTTTTTCACGGGACATTAATTTGAACGAGAAGACGTCCGCGCGGGGATGCCCGAAGGAAGTTTTTAATGACCCAGTATAAAGCGTTTCAGTACATTTCACTAACCAGCTGCGGGTTGTGCCGATGTGATTCCGGCAGCGCAACACGCTGCTCTGTTTTACTGTGCGAAGATTACAAATCGTGCGTTTAACGATGTACGTAAAATTAATTTAACGCTCCAACGGCAACTTTTAAGCATTAGTGATCGCAAATAATACACGCCCAAATCATTTTCAAGTCGAACTGTCATTTACCGACAATTATTTTTGAACGCTGTCGTTCATCATTAGAGCGTTCTTGCGTTTAAGTTGATTATAATCGGAACGGGGACAGAATCCTTTTGGTTCCCTAATGGCTTCCATTCGAATCCCCTATTCGTTTCGCGGTCGACTTTATTATCGACGCCGCGTACGACCTTGTCAAAGCACACGTGTGCTACGCGCGAAAGCGAGGGAGAAACGGCAGAGCACTAGGGGACCGGAAAAGCGAGCACTTACTAATCAAAGGGTAGAAGACGAAGGGTATGAGGTCAGTTCTGCCCGCCTCCGACGAGCGGAGACAAGGTGACGAGGGTCCTGTAATTAGCAGCTTTGAAGTGGCATCACCCTCGCTACTCATTAGCGACGTTCAGGTGTTCCGAGTGTTAGCGCTCCGAGGGATATTTTCGACGGTAGAATCGCAAATGGAAATCACACGGACCGTTGAACGGGGCTCTCGCTGATGAATCCGAGGATCCACAGAAATCGTCAAATGGCGCCATCGGAAGGATGAAAGGGATGAGGGAAATGCGGAAGAGAGAAAGGAAAAAGATCAAAACTTAGTTGGGCGAGGGAAATCGGAAAAACGATTTCATCGCGATTGCCGATGATGATGAAGAATCCCGGAAGTGCTAGCGACTAGAAATGCGGGAATTAATTCTTGCTTCGTCTATTCGCGCTTCCGCAGCAAAGATGGATGAACCGGAATAACCGTTATTATAAATTTGCGGCGCATGATTTACGAGCCCTTTAATGTTCGGTATCAAGTATCTCCGCGTACGATAAATTTACAAAGAAAAAGAAATCGTAATTTTTTTTCTAATAATTTATCGTCAAAATAGCTTGCAATGATGAACTATTCGGCTGAGAAATACGCAGCTCTTGAGAACGAGTCTTTTATTTGTTGCAGGTTACTTCACCTACTTCTACTACTAAACATCCGGCGATCGAGGGACTGCCAGGAGATGACAGCACGAAGAAAATGGTCAAGGTTTCGGACGTCACGGTTCGCGGACTCCAGCTGGACATTGTGGTAGATTAGTAAATCAGTTACGTGGTAGTGCGTGTCCATTGAAGGAAGGACGAGTCTAAAACAGTTCTTTTCTACTTCTTTCCATTTAACAATAGCCTCTCCTCCGTGATTGGCGGCGTGGGAGTACGCCTACTTCTCGTGAACTTTGGCAGATTGCGTAAAGTTCGCAGGGCAAAAGAGAGCTATTAACGCGATGTACAAATAGAGAAATACGTGCGATCATACGCTGACGAGATTTTTTTTTTTCTAAAAACATCAAAGTTTCCTCTTCCCCGTAAGGTACAGCATAGAGTGCGCGAAATATTTCAAAAGTTCAACGGGATACGCGCGCGGTAATTGAGACCCGTATTTTCTTACCTCCTACGGATTAAGGATCACTCGAGATGCACCCTTAAGAATTCTAAGACCGATAGTTAACCGCCAAATACCGGCCATATCGAAATTGATATTACGCTATTCACTTTTAGCTCTGATACCTACACGGTAATACCGTATACGAGCAACACAAGGAAACGTCCGCGTAATGAAGTCTACGAAAGTACAAGTCGTATTTTATGGTGTATTACTACGGGTATTCGCGCCTCCGCCGCGTGGCGGTAACGCTGAGGCGTGTATAATTAGTAGCAGCCGGAAAGCACCGTGCACTCCTGACAGTACGATCCTAGAACAAAGCGAACGGGACTGACAATGAATAGCAATCCGCTCCGCGCCTTACAGTCGAGAGATATCCGCTTATGAAACAAGACCGGGTAAATAGAGGTGGGTCCGGTGGGCGCGCGCGCCGCTGGATTCACTGAAAATGATTAAGAGGCAGCGATACGTTTCGTGCCGACTGGTAAGTTATTTATTGCGACGGCGATGGTGATTTAATTAAGCGTAGGCTGTTTTCGGCCGAACAGTCTCTGCAATCTGCCCGTTTCGCGTCCAAATTGTTAACGCTCCGCGTCGTCGCGCGGCGTTTAATATAAGTAATATATTTATATGTGAATGTGATAGAGAGACAGAGTAAGGAAGCGGTATGAGGCCGCGAATCAATGGCGGGGTACCGCCGTCGCTTTCGTTTCCGTGCAATTCGGTCATGGTTCTTTAAGCACGATAGATACGTTGGTGCATTTAAATGACCGGCTTCCCGGTCAATCTGTTCCGCACGCGCCCGGTTTTAATCGGGTGCACGATGGCGAAAAGTAGAGCCGCAGCTTCATTGATCCGTGGCCGAAAAAAACCACCCACATTCCGGTTAATTAACTTTTCGCATGAGTATGGTCGATCTTAGATGATTTTTAATTTTTATAAGTATCGTACAAGGAGCGTGTAAATATTATATAATCTGCAGAAATAAAATAAAGTTATTGTCTGTAAGTCCGTGTTTGTTTTACCACAAATTCGCGTCTATACAAATTTCATACATATTTAGTTTTAATTTGCCAATTGATTAATAAATTAATTGATTGAGCACATAAAAAACAGTACACGTTAGGAAATATTTTAAAGATAGACCATGCAATGATTGCATGTACATTAAAAACGTTTTAAAGACAAGCAGTTTTATTTGATAAAAGACATGTGTCCCAATAAAATGATACACAGCATCGTAAAATAAACACCCTATGATAAATAATTATGCATATTTATGGGTGAGTATATTTATGTGTATTTGCCATTAAATGCAGTAAATTTTTAAATAAATGATTAACTAATTGAACTTATTAAATAGTAAATTTTTATTAGAATGAAAATTAAATCATTTTACGATGTTAGAGAGCGTTTCAGAGAACGTAAATATATCGAAGCTGCACCGGGAACCTTTCATTGCTCAAGCAGACCTCGTCCCGGAATGAAATTTGCCAATAAAATGATAAACACGACGGGCGGCGTTCTTATCCGCGACGAAATCTGTGGTGCACGACGCTCGCACGACGACGATAATTACCATCGGGCGCCATTATCCGTATTCGTGTATTAGTAATAATTACGAAAGTTTCCTGCAACCGTTCGAGCGTGCACGGAATATTCAAACACATTTACGCGTTCGACTGTACATAAGACTCTCACCCGATCTTTGCGAACGGAGAAACTGTGTCTTGTAATGTGTAACGAAAGTACATTTACGTCCAGTCGCGCATTAATGAGAAGAGTGAATATTAACGCCGACAGCTCACAGCAAGATGCGTATATCATGGTAGTAATATTGTTCGCGATGAAAGTTAAAACGATTTGTCAATCAAACGATTACACAGCTGTTTAAAAATAAATCCGTATTAGATGTCTACATATACATATATATTATATACAATATTTATAATTTTTGTATTTTGTATTTAAACTATACAACAGGTTCTCAGATTCTCTGATAAGAATAGCTTCTTATCAGAGTTCTAAAAATTTTTATCTAAAGCACGTCCGTGTACAATCTGCACAGCTGCAAAACCGGTTCCGTTTTAGTCATGGATAAAAGCCGTGTAAATTGTACAAAGTGTCTAGACCGTATTATTTACACTAATAATAATTGATAATAATTGGTAAATATTCACATGAGTGATTATTAAAAGATACAGCTGACCCGAGAGTAGTTCTTCGTATTTTTATTATTTCTTTGCTCACAAGCACATTCCTTCGATAATAGACGTGTCACGAACAGTAGCTAGACGAACGAATTTTCACGCACGATTCGCTAATCGTTCTCGAGTGAAAACATTTCGTAATGGATAAGATGGGATATTCGCGTGGGATAAAATTGGCCGAACCTCATGAGAATATGACCGATTTTATTTATGCACCTACGTGCAAAAAGTGCGAGCTTGTGGCGGAAACTGCGGCGTCGTCGCCACAATTCCTCTCGTAAAACCGGTAGGATTTTCTATCTAAGGAAAGTGGCGCAAGATTTATTACGATATTACGGCATCGCGGTATGCTGATTGCATGAGTTTCGTGATGTATCATATATCCACGCGACGATAAGGATCTGCTAGAGATCCGCTGAGAGCGCTTGCTTATTCATTCTAGAGCTAACTAGAGCTACGTATTTGACAGCTTAGAGATTTTAAAGCGTATGGCGAACGTCGATACATAGACTTTCATAAAATGGAATCATTTCGAATGAGATAAAAATAGTTCAGCGATAAAAAAATATTTTATTCAAACAACGATTCTATAATTATCATCTTTTTAATATAATTTAATACCCTACAAGCAAATAAAGTTGTATTAACAGCGTTAGATTTAATTAATAAAAATAATCTTGTTAATTCAATAACAATATTAATAAATCAAATACTTGTTTTCTTAAAACAAGAAATATGATTCATTGAATTTAGTACTTACAATTTTTAACAGATTGGTATCTGCGATAATCTTTATTTGTTACTTTAATACGTATTTACATAAAAGAAAGTACTTAGTATCTTAGATTATATAAGCATGCAAAATCACTTATTTGCGCGGCGCGATAATGTAGTGATCAGTATTTATCGCGGCTCCACTTTACACAAAGTGTATCGCGTTTAAAAGATGTAAAATATTAATCTGGCGTGCGTGGGCCGCGATTGTGAGACGGAGTCGAAGACGCGGGGAAAGTCTCCTTCAAGGCGTCTAGCGAGATGCCGATTTCTGTCTCGTTCATCGCGAAGACGATGTACTTGTCGGTCCATACAAATCGGTGCCACTTTCCGCTTCCGTGACGAGGAAATGTCGTTTGCTCGCTCGCTCGCGCCACTTTTGCCTCTCCTCCGAGTATCGGACACTTCCAGTCTGCCGAACAAATGTTCAATCGATTATCGGGCGACCGTCGTCGTTGCAGCCTCGCCTGCATCGCCATTTATTGAGTAGCTGTCGGGTTCACGTCGCGGCGAATTTCTAAAGGCCCAAGATCCGCGTTTCACTCCTTCCAGGCATTATTATTATTATATTCTCCCGCGCGGTGACTGCGTGCAATGGCCGCACGTCAATCCTCAAGGCTTCATTTTCAATTAAGGAACGCTCCGATGATCGATATTTACGGTCGGTCTGCCACAAGTATACCGTCTTCTAAAATATAACGATAAGACGGCGACTCGTTCACCGTTGAAGCTCAACTTGTCAAGTCATATTTTCGTTGTAAGGAGCTCTACAGAGACCCCCAATATAATTTGTTTATGAGAAGTGTGTGTGTGTGTCAATTTATTAACAAAATCTGTTTTATCGTACATATCGTATACATATACTTTAGTTTACTAGATGATGTAGATGCGCGCTTCGCTCGCACTATTTTTTATCATTAAATCACAATTTTCGTCAAGTTTTACTTAAGATTAAAAAATAATCTCTTCAATAACCTGAACTATCAAAAGTGTCACAATACATATCTCCGCGCTGATAGCTATTTGCAGTACGAAGTGAGCCAAGCGAGAAAAACAATCAGCACCGACGCATCGATGCATCGACGCATCGGCGAACCGGCGCCGCGGCGCAACGATGCACCGACGCGTCGAGGCACTGACGCACTAGCGAACCGAGGTAACGTTACAAAATTTTCCTGTATAACGATGCTACAATGTTATAAAATATCTTCATGTAACATTGTTGCAACGTTACAAAATTTTCCCTGTGTAACGTTGCTGCAAACAATCAACATCACGGAAAAGCGGCAACAACCTCAACTCCCAACACGCTTCGGACGTATCATGATTTTTCTTATTATGGTGGTGATTTATGGTAGTTTATAGTGGTTTACATTTTATTCTATTAATTACATATGTTTTATTAATTTATAGTTACATTTTTACAATTTGTAGCAAATTGAAAAAATATACATTAATAATTTAATTATGTGTAAATTATGTACATTCACACGATGCATTACGGAATTACCGTATTTTGAAGATCTAAGATTTAAAATAACCTGGTGCATACAATACTTTGATATTGCGCTATTTTCCGAGCAATTACCATTTATGAATCATACTCTTCTCGATTCCCGCATTATTTTCCTGTTAATGTTCACAAGAGTTTGCTTGACGTAATCAGACTAATTATTCTTTGATTGCAAAATAATAAGATAATAGAATTATCATATCTTCATGATAAAAGACGTGCGCGTCGTTTGATTAACATAAGTCATAAGTCGAAAGAGCAAAAACGTGTAATTTAATTAACGTCAATTAAAACAAATGTTTATTATGTAATATATTTAATATTATGTAATATATTTTAGCTAACGTCACTGTAACGAATTTTAATAAGTAACCGGGAGAAAATAAAAAAGCATGGTAAACATTTTTTCTCGCACGTATTTTGCAGAGTGTCTGAGTGACAGAGATCAACGGATTGTTTGCAGCTCGTATTTGTAATGACTTATCGGTGTTACCACTGCAGCTGTTACCTTTTCTTTTTTTTCCACGATATCCATTGCGCAGACGTGGCACGCATTAAATACACGCTATCACTCAATTTTCGCAATTCGCAAACAGGCACATATCGGCTCGGTGCGCGGTTTTTCGTGGCCAGTCTGTTGCCGCGCGATGTGCAACGCCGAAATAACGCATCAGAACTGTAATGATTCCGAGTAGTTTCGTTTTTACTGATATTCGCGACGCGTGGAGTGAGCATTTGAAAACGAACGATTATCAAGAAACAATTCCGGCCAACAGAATACGTTTCTATGATTACACGATCGTATTCACATTGCCAAAGAAGTCAGAACATTTTATGTATCTAATATATGATATATCTCAAATTTACTGTGTTTATTTATACTTTTGGAATATCAATGGTTAATAGATAAAACTAGAACGATTCGAGATTAACGTATTATATTCAAAATAATTAGATATGCCTTAAGCTCATCACCAAGTTTCATTATAAGATCTGTTGTAGTGAGTATTAAAAATATAACATTAAATGATTTATGCAAATTGTCAATAAATAATTTAAAAACAGTGTATCACATAAATATACAAGCGGTTTTTCCGTGCACGTGCAGAATCTGCAATCTTCCCATGTAACGTGACTAATGCGACCAATGAGAATTTACGTTCTTCAGATTTCCACACATATACGTATATGTATATACTAGAGCGCTCATTATAGCACGTACTCGCGAGTCGCCGTGTGCGAAAGAGATGGGCGCGTTATTTATTGATACTTACTACGAAACTAAGAGCAGTAAACACGTCGCAATGTATACTTAGCGAGCCTTAAAGAGACTCGTTCCACACATGTTGCAATAAATGCAAAAACGATAGCTAATATTATAATATTGTTTTTAATTCTCAATATAAAAAGTGAACATGATCAATGATAGATGTGATAAGGTATAATAATCGTTTGTCAAAATGATTAATATGTGTTACAAAATTTAAATTTAGTTCACATAATTAACTGAAATATTTATTAGTTCACGCTTGAAACTATAAATACGATCGAAATACAGGGAGTAAATGAAAAAAGTAATAATAAAGAAATAATAAATGAGCGCGTTACCTTCGTGTTAATTTATGAGACAAATGGAATCAGAACTATTTTCGTGGATTATGAAATACATACTGATTATTGCGTACGTGTGCAAGTTAGATTCAAGAAGTTCTCGCACATTGCATCAGATTTTTCACGCTCTATCGATTGCATTCTTGCACGGACGTGCATGCAACGACGTTGCGTGTGCGTTCGCTGTATTTGCACTTGACATAGATTTCGAGTGGCTTTATTGGATAATACATTTCTCAGCAGTAACACATAACAATGCGCATCGTTTACATAACACATTAGCCACTCATGTCCATCTGTCCATCTGAAAGATATTAAAGCAGTCTTATGTCTGACTACACAAAGGAATCTTCCCTATCATTTTCCCTACATACGCTGTAATGACCGTTGACAGTCAATGGCGATTGATAATTCGTTGCAAACGACAATGTAAGTCGAGAAAAATTGTCTTGGCGATTTGAACATCGAATCACGCGACTGCTGTGGGATAGGGACAATCCGCGGAATATTGCAACAATAATCGTCGAAATGATGTTCGCATTTCATAAGGTTCGGAAGAAGCTATAAGAAACTACCTATACGATTATAGAGAAAAATGACAGCCCGGCAAAATCGCGCACGAGGCGAAAAACGTCACGGAATACGCAAACCTGAGGTAGCGCCGTTTCGTATGTCCTTCTCGCATGTCATTCCAGGATATTATTCCACGTTATTGTTGAAGTTGCAACAATGAGTTAGCCAGGTAACAAAGTGCTCGTCTCACAAGGGGACGACATGAACTGACGTAAGGGACGCGCAGCAGAAGTAATGAAGGGGAATTACGAGGAGAACGATGGACTCGTCTGTAACTGCTCGCGCCTAAAATGGCATAAATTCTGAAGTCGTCGCGAGAAAGAGGAACGTTAAATTTATTTCGGAACTTTTTTAATAAGAACGAAGCACCGTTAAAAATGAGAAGTACGCTTTGCTATTCGTTCTCGCCGTATACAAAATCGGATATGAATGTACAGTGACGATGTACATACATTTTTTTCGTATACCTGGAATAAAATCGAGCATTATATTCTGTATCATTATAAAAGAGAATATAGAATGAACAAAATAAATGTTTAATTATGCAATACTCTTCTTATTTTAAAAAATAACAATTCTGGTCACATTTTAATGACTACTGCCATAGAAATAAAATAAAATTGCAATTTTATGTATAAATAATTTTGAATCTTGAATCAAATAATATTTACCCAAACATTTTCCATGTACATAGAGCATCTTGGGTTTATTACATTCTTCTATCTTCGCAAACGGAATTATTCGCAATTTTGAGTAAACTTTGTCAGGAGAAAAAATTTAATATACATTGTACTCTGTACATTTCATGTCTACTTATTGCAATACACGTGTACACGTTTTTACCATCGTATTGAATTGAATAACTATGCCGAGCGCTATTCAAAAAGAGAAAATGGTGCTATGAAGCATCGTCACGCGATGTAAAGAGGAAACGTCAACTGCGCGTGCAGCTCGCCAGTAGTTAGCATTAGAGCAATCAATCTTCCAGAAAGACTGTGAGACTTATTATATGCGTGACTTTGTAATAGCGGACGAGCAAAATTAGTAGTCGGCCTGCATTATTAAGAACTTAATGCTAATACATCTTTTATTTCTCTCTTACGTGCATTAAGAAAATACCCTTCTTTACTTTCGATTAAATATTTTAATGAAAGCGTTATGTCTCGCGACATATGATTCATTAAGATCGATTTGCGATAAACGATTAGCTAATGGTATCGTTATATTTCAACTATCGATTTCAACTGTGATTGCGGTATACATTACTTATCTTGTTACATAATAGAATTAATCAACTCAGGAACATGCCGCGAACCTATATGACTACCAGAGCGTGCAACTTGCCGAAGCAAATATCGTTCCGTGTCCACCTATAGATATGATTCTATGGTCGCAGTTCTTGGAACATTGTTCTCGTGCTGTGCCAGAGATCATCGATGCAAGTGGCAAGTGACGATCTTAATGATGGAGAATCGGTAATATAGAGTGTAATGAAAACGTGAATGGCAATTATGTCCAACGTAATGTAAAAATCAAGGTAGGAATGCATCCTTGGACCGCCTGACTCGACCAACTTGGACCTAATGAGGAGGACCTGATGGAGGTCAAATATTATAGAAAAAGTAGTGCAATGATATCGGCTTACAATTAGCAGCAAGTAAAGGATGCAAAGATGAAACGCATTAACTGATGTAATTGAATTTATTTAAAGGAATACCAATGCGAGAGAGATGCAAAATTAAATTGTTCTTTAATGAAATCTTACATAAAATCAAATGTGAACGTATTTTCACAATAAAACGAAGAAAGGCGAGTGCAAACATTAACGAATCGATTTTCCGAACACATACAGATTTTATATTTTTTTAAAATTAAGGGAAACGTATCTCGCGCAATGAAAAATTCGAGTATATACATATTGAATATGCATTTCTCGAATATATGTAAGTATGTTCCAATTGTACAAGACAGGAGAAAAGTTTATGTAATATAATCCGCAGGATTTCCGCCCGTTTTTCACAGGCGATAAATTCGCGATATCTCCCACGCGAATTATCCCACGTTTTTACATGCCGCGAGACGAAAAGTCGATCGAGTGTGACGACAAGGGTCGCGTAGATCCGATCCGAGACGAAGCCGCGAGCGGCATTTTGCAAGCGTGCTGCTGGCACATCACGAGCGAAAAATACGTCAATGTCGAAACTGCACGGTACTGTCGGCTCGGAGAGCCTGCCAAGACTTTGGACACTGATCTCAGAATGTCGATAGCTCTGTCTCGCGACGTTCTCAGGTGGCCGACTGCCAGCTTTCAAGCTGAATATCTATTGAGACTTTCAAGAAAGAAGTATAATAAATGTCTAAAAAGTGAATAGTACAAATTAATATCAATTATAATTTAAAATTAATAAGAAAAAATTTAATACATACATTAAGAGATAATATTTTATTCTGCACTGATCTATTATAAATCGATGTATTAAAAAAAAGAATAAATAGTCGAATGTATTAACACGATAGTAAAATTAAATTTATTACACAATTATTTTGCTCGTGCAAAATTTTTTTAATTAAATAAAAAATTTAATTGAATGATTTAACAAATTAAAAATTTAAATTTAGTCGTGGTTTAAATGATATAATCTGATTTATTATAGCTTAGACCAGAACCCACGTCGAAAGTGAAAGTACACTGTATAGCGTTTACCATCAAGGTGGAATATTGATCCATGAGAACCAGCAAGGTTTCTATCCATTCACCAACAGGTGACACTTGCTGTATGAATTGAGCCTCTCTCAGAAGACAAGCTAATGAATTCCAGAAAATAAAAAAAATAGAAAAACGATATTGTGAAGTTATAAATTAATCATGTGCTGCGTATAAACTAATTATATATGTATATTAAAATTGAGAAATTTATAACAGGTAGAAGTTGATCAATTTGATTTCTGAGAGGCTCAATTGTTGATACATACAACTTCGACCGTACAACCCCGCAGGGATGACTGATCCGGATAGTCATTTGGGCTTAGCGAACCCACGGACCCAGGCTCAACACATTGCTAATATTCACATACATTTACATACATTATATACGCGCATATACACATTTTTGTAAGCAATTTTCTATGAATATTTAAGGAATAGTGAAAGCAAGATATAACCTCTATCCAAGAAGAATCAGAATAAAAATAAGATTCACTGTCTTTGATTTAGATTGAGCACAATAACGAAATCACTTTTTTTATTTACATTTTTTTAAAGATGAAAAAAATATTATAATTTTGTGAATATTCAATTTGTTTTAATAAATATTTAATAACGACAATAATCTTGAATTAAATAATATATTTTAATTACTTACATCATATAAAATATTCATCTAAAATAATATAT
>VBVR01002323.1:0-23466 GCA_011638315.1 Tetramorium parvispinum
AGCCCCCTCCGTTTGCGTAAATACTTTAATCCTGGAGAAGGATTTTTAATTCTATAAAGCCAAAAAAAAGTGTCAGCTGTGCAAAAATTATTATATTTTTGACGGTAAAACAGGACATTTTAGGATCCCCTTAAAAGTTAATGATTACTAATTGATTTATATTTTTTTGATTGTAATGATTACGGTCTCTGGTCCCGAGCTTTGCACGAGAGATTTAATAATTTTAGAGAAGCGAAATAACGAGACGCGTAATATCTTCTTGAAGAAGAAACAACATATTTTCTCCTCCAAAAATAAATCTTCGCAAAAATCGATGTTGCTGTGTTAAAAAAAATAACGACATGGATATTGTTTTAATCTTTTTTTCTTTAACAAACATAATTCTTCCGAGTTTGCTTTAGTTGAACGATAATATCGCAGACGCCCCGTACATCTCCCACGACGAATAAAGACAGGGCCGATCATCAATACGTCGTAATACGCTCTTTTCATCGCAGCCGCCTGTTATGGAATTCCTAATGACGCTGGGGCAACGTTAGAAGCGGCTGTAATAACAACCGGCTGCTGAAACTCAATAGATAACGCGGGAAAATATTCAGCGATAAAACACGCGTCACTCACGTAGTGGGCTGATAAAAGAAAAATAACAGCCCTTTTTATATTCTGATCTCTCCCGTGACTATATATAATATTTGTACGTCCGGTTAATAGGACGGTTTCGTAAATGAGTCGGATGTAGATTATATTTATGGAATTATTAACGAAAACGATGAAAAAAAACTTCATTAATCCTAAACAGGGAAAAAGAATGCAGATTACGCGCGAATTCGATTGCGAGCAATCGTCGAGAGGCTGCCGACTGCTCCGATAACATTTACATAATCGTATTTCGTATCCTTTCGTAAGGTCATTTAATTATCCCTGTCGATGACTCGCCTCCGGGCGAGTTATGCCGGGTGAGCGCAAGAAGCGGAACGAACAAAATCAATTCCCGTTGCAATTTACGAGGTATATTTGCAAAGTCGCATAAAAAAATCGAGGATCGATCTTTAGTACACCGGCAAAATTTGGAATTGGCGATGATGTCACCCGAGTTCCGTAACTCGCATAAAATTACGTCGGCAGTTTAAGATGCTAATATTCTACATAATTTTGAACTGCTTAACTCGTACATAAATTTTAAACGCGACTTATCATTAAAACGCATGTATTCTTGGATTTATGAAGAAGTCATTTCATAATGAGTGGGTTGATTTAATCGGAATAAGGTCAATAATAATACAGTCAATAATAATTAAAAATAGATCAATAAGTTCACATGACCTCGATTGCATCGCTCATACAATTACAATCCGTATAATTTTAACGAGCCTAAAAAAAAAGTCACTTTGCTAATCAACGTTCGCCGCGAACATCCAGCTTCGTTCTCGGGTTCGTCGTCGCCCTGGCGAAATTTTGAATTTCATTGCATGACAAGGAGAAACGTTCGCTTTTTAGAATACCAAACGAACGGGGGCGTGTTATCTCTCTTTCTCCATGCCAGAGAGAACGGATAAGCCGGTTTTCCTAGATGCGGAGATCGATCTGCATGCAGATGCACCCCTCGCGAGCGACACAAAGGTGGCAGACCAAAGAGTGGTCACCAGTTAACATTCGAGCCACTCTGAATATTTCATACGCGGCCGTGACCGTGCGTAGATTGCACGCACGTGAAGTGCAAGCGCAACAAAGGCGAGGCGACGATATATATTTTTTTTACGTGGAGACGCGATGACGTCTTTGTGTGCGTGCGCCTCTGCATAAATGCTGATGGAGGCCTTTTGTCTCGCACGACCGGGGCTTTGACCAACGCTTTAACGCTCGTCGAATGTTGGCAGATTGAAAACTTTCGCAATATCGACTGCAGCTGCTTGCCGCTTCCTTCTTCTTGAGATAAAGCGCCCCGTTCCGACTATATTCTTTTTCAAATGAGCGAGTTAAATGGCTATTAATTCTTTTGTTATAACTGCTGACAATGATGAAATGCTGTTATTACATCACATTGTCGCATTTAATACATATGACAAATATTATTCTACGTTCTAAAACTGTATTCATGTGAATTTATCTTTCTTTCTTAGACAAGTAAAGGCTTTAAGCGTCAACGTTATTAAAATATATTTCGATGAGAAATTATAAGTATTTTTTTTCTTAAAAAATACAGATATTTTAACAATGTGTTTATTCTAGACATATTTATATATTTTCAGTAATCGAATCTTAGAATCTTATATCTAATAATAATCTTTCTCAATTTTATATAAGCATTTCATTTCTGTGCTTTTCAATTGTGCGCTAATTACGATTCAATCTTAAAATATACTTTTTTGGAAAAAATGAAGTTTAAGGAAATGAAAAAAATTATAAACATACAAATGTAACGATCATATAAAAGAAGTCATTTAAAAAAATATTTCCAATTTAAGAATCCTTTCAACACTAATCACCTAGTGTACGAGCAAAAGTAAAAGAATTTACAAATAACGATAAGAGCGAGTATTATTTTTTCAGTTTAGCGTGAAAGGTCAAAGGTGGCGATAAATGCTAACTCTGGCTTTGAAGATTGACTTCCTGAGATATCGATCGACACAACAAAGAAACCTAGCTGGCAAACTGATAATGAATGAAAAGCAGTACCCCTCCGACGAGAGTTGTGAATCTATTTGACTTACTTACAGTCTGTCAAAGGTGTTACGTCCCTTTATAGCTGAAAAAAAGAAAAAAGAATTCAAAACCTAACGGTGTTTTATTATGCTCCATAACTTAAATCATAATGTCACTTTTTTTTAATATCAAAAATAGAAGTTGCCTAAGATACACTTTACGACTCGAAATAGTCTTTCTCTATTTTGCATCTAAAAATGATCAACACCAAATCTACACAGAAATCTTTGAAATCTTTTGTTGGATTGTCTAAAAGAAAAATGATTGACAAGTTGTCAAGAAGCAAACAGTAATTGATAACAAAGAAAAATGGATTTTGAAATAATATCATATCGTAATAATATCTTTTTGAAAATAAATCGAAAATTATTAAAATAACTTTTTTATTTTAAGACAACGATACTAAAATATCCAAACGTTTTTTTTTATGACAGACTGTATCTTTTCAACGGAACATCTTGATGAGACGCAGAGAACGCTTCGTCCATATCAATGACACATTTCCTATGACGTAGTTATCTACGAAAAGAAATATCACGCTTGAAGCTGATCATGTTCTCATCTTCCCGTATTACTTTTTCCCACGAAAACATTGTCCCATTATCCTCCAGTTCCAATTTCTTCGAAAAAGAATTTGACGAATTCGCAAAACTAGTCCGAAAGAAAACGCGAATATAGTTTATTTAATGGTAATAAATTTCCGATGCACATATTTTTATCGATCTGTTTGTGAATTTTCAAAGATTTGTGAAAAAAAGCAATTTCTACGCATTTCAATTCTATGTGCTTACTTCTAATTGTAAGAAAATTTGTTTAGGGCTGTAATAAATAATGGTAACTATAATAAATAATTTTGATTTATATATTCATTCCTTTATTACAAACGGTCGCACATGCGAACAACAATTATAATTAATCCTATTTTGTGAGTGAAAACGATAATAATTATAACAATATATTGTGGCGCTTGTTTCAAAGTTCATTTCTCTCGATTGGAATAATTAATTAGATTAAATGCTCGTATAATTGAGCGCAAAATTATTTTGGTCAAAATACCTGAAAACAAGCACCAAATATCGCTCTATTTTTAATATATTAGTATATTACACGAAAATATTGCATTAACATTAACTTTGTCAGTCATTAGATCATGTATTACAATATCAGTGTGCGTATAATCAAGCTGAATCCAGCTTGTACAATGTATCCTTGAAACAATTAGGCACTGGGTTTTCGAGAAAGTGGTCTTTCTCGAGAGTTTGTTAAAATTAAATATCTGCGTAAATTTAAACACAACTATGTTAAATTTATATATTAAAAATTTAATTATACAAAATATATTGTATATCGCAGAAGGCACAAACATGTTTCTCTCTTTATTGTATATAATATCGCATAAAAGAAAAATCAAAATTTTTCCATCATATAAAAACTCGTATCTACAAAAATTGAATCAAAAGCTTGAATCTAATCGAGTTTATGAAGCACGAATCAACGTAAAACTCTTACATATTACGGAAAGTATCCTATTTACATGACAAATATCGACAGAAAACACTCAACTGATACATTATTTATGTTTCGCGCAAATAAAATTTCGTTCTTCGAGAACCTATGATTTTAATAACAAATGATATTATATGACTACATACATTCTATATAATAAATATTTTTTTCTTGTACTAAAACGAGTTTTTTAGGCACTATAAATAATTGCGTCCCTATTCATAAAGATATTAGGAAGATTTGTTAAGTGGAACGCTATATAATTATATGATATATTTGTAAATGATTATATAAAGTTATTACTTTTTCAACATACAGATCGTTCCTAATAAAGATTTTCTAGTGGCAATAGAGATTTCCTTTTATTCAATAACGAATATATCTATCTATATTTTGTAAAACTGATTTATGTATATAAATTATGTCAGTTTTATTATTTCATTATTGGAAGCATCTGTTATTTCTATTTTAATAGAAGCTATTATTAAACTTTAGAATAAAATATAATATCAAATATATTACTGATGATTTATAATCTCTTTGTTACTTTTTGTTTTATCTTTTTAGATTTTTGTTATTCAGCATAAAGACAATTCTTCTAGATTTGATCTAATTTTTAAATGCCGAATTTGAAAATCAAAGCTACAAAATTCCGTAATAAGAAAATATAATGTACGAAATACATTTCACATGTATATAAATATCCGTTTCTTACATTCTGATATCTATTACTTTGGCAAAGTAATTAAAATCTGATAAAAACGCTAAGACATAATATGTTTTGTTAACATAAATAATCAAATATGAATCTGTTATATAATTGTTTTGTAAACAGTAATAACAATCTATCGTTAGGAACTACGAAATAAACCAGTAATATCATTATAACATTGTGTGTCACGGAGAAAACTCTCTCTTTATGGGAATTTGATTCATATCTAATATAGCATTGTTATTTAAATCATTATGTTTTTATCTTATGGCAGCCTAATCAAAACAGATTTTATCCTATTTTCAATTGTAGCTATTAGTGGTACTTTATCAAAATGATGGTAAAATATGTAATTGTATTAGTCTTTACAATTTAATTTCCATTATTTTCTCGATGTCTCAATATAGCTTGCCATATCTTAAGTTCAATTCCTCCCCTAGAATTATGCATAAAAGATATTTATCTCTCTACACATTTTATAATTATTAAATAATGGAAGGCATTATTTTTTTTACCTTAAGTTTAGCCTGCGAAGATCGTCCCGTGTAACATAACACAAAATATCTTGCAATGTGTACTCCTCATATAGAAACTAAAAATATAAAAAAAATGTTCATAAAAATCATATGTAAAATAAATAATATGTAATAACTCTTATTTTTATTTTTCTGTTTATTTCAGACTTTAGCAGAATATTTACCCTCTCAATTGATGTCTCATCTATTTGAAGATTCTGTAACCAATCAACAAGGGACGGATCCGGATGTGAAGCAGTGCGTGAACTGTGCGTATCAGTACTCGTTAAAGACGTCGGTTGTTGAGATATATGTCCAAAAATACAAGAATTGTAGCTGTAAATATTTAAAATATATTTTCACATAATATTAATCTGATTTGCTTACATTGCATGTGTAACACATGCAGCTATAAAGTGATAATTTTCCGTACCCTGATTCCTGTCTCATTGATCTCCTATTAATATTTTCACACAGGTGTGTTAACGTATTAACTTGAGCCCTCTGTTCTTCGAAAGCTTGTTGTAATAACGTCTGATATAATTTCTGGCTTTCTACCAATTCCTGGAGTAGTCTCATATTTTCCATCTTTAGTACTCCCATTTGATCTCTATATTCCTTCCAATATTTATTATCAATGGAGTCAGCGGTTTTTTGGGATTTTACAGAATTTATCGTTGATACTCCAGATGTTGATCCTTCCTCGGGACCTTGACCACCAGTTTGCACTCGTTCTTGTCCGAGTAAATTAGCACCCAATTCTAGATACACAATTTATAACACAAAACATTCCATGTAATGCTGACTTATACTATAGTACTCTTTGTCTGAATATATTTTATCCTTCGATTTTCAATGAAAGTCTAAACCAGATGTGTGAACTCAAGTAAGATGCGGTAATCCTCTTACTGAACGCAACGTTCTCAAGAGATCCCATATTATTGGTGATGACTTTCCCCCGAGATATTTTTAGAGTTGACACGATAACATACTCAATCTCTTCACACATATTACATTTATAAGATGCATGCCTTACACATCTGGTTCATGTACCAAATAATAAATATGTGATTCTGGCTAGTGAAACTTTTTTTTATTCACAGGAGTGTATGTTCTCATTGATATCGCTCTTGAATATGTGATAATTTATTATACCACTTTCATTTTTTTAATTGATAAAAAATAATACTTACCGGGAGATAAGACAGTAATAGCAGCCTGAACAGCATTTCTTACTAAATTGTCTAAAGCAAACATCCAATGTGGCTTTATACTGTGCATTCTAAGAACTTCATTTACTGCCGTTTGAAATAAATAAATAGCTAAATGTAGATGATTGATAGCAGTCGAATCGAAATCCAATTCCTCTTTCAATGTTCGAATAGCAGTTACTATTACTTCCTGATTTTGCTCTGCAATATAATCCCTCAAGCCACGCATAAGTAACACTAAATGACTCTAAAATTGTAATAAATAATTAAGTATAAGCTAATGGTTATTTGCAACGCAATATAAGGCTTCAGCGTATAAATACCATTTGCAACACTGTTTGTCCCTCTGCCTGATGTATACCTCTCATCCAAACCTCGCAAATTTTTGCCTCATCTTGGTTGAGAACCCTTGTTAATGTCATACGTCTTTGGCTATCTTTCTTTAATAGATAAAAGCCTTCTTGTTCTTCTCCAGATTTTTGTCCTGGTTGTCCTATTTTGTCCCAATTTTTCATAAGTATAAATGAATAATATTATATTACAATAAATCTTAAAATAAATAATTTAATTTATACAATTTTCGTAATTTAGTTTATCTGCCTACGACCGTGATATTTATTTATATTACAATTTAAAAAATTCATTCTGATATTTTTTCATAAATAACTGCCGATATTAATTGTATAAAACATAAAAAAATGATAAATATATTTACCCCCTAATTCAACTTCTGGCGATAATAAGCCTCCAGACGAACTTCTTCTAGTCATTGAAACACCAGCTGTATCGGTTTCGCTAGTTTCTATCGATGGCGTATTTCCTATTGTACTAGAAAGATATAAATAATATATCGCATTAATTTTATATATTTTTTTATGTTATACTTTTGAATGACCTATCAAAAGTTATAAAATTTTATCAATATTATCTTTATATTTAATATTTAGAAATAATTTTAAAGGTCCACCCATTTTTAGGACAGAAATTTAGTTAAAGATAATTATGTAAAAAGTTGTGATTGCATATAGAATAAGTCAAATGTTAAAAGGTTACTTTAATTAAATTATGTTCTAACTAATATATTGTATTCTTCACATAAATTGCACACTTGCTATTTAATAATCATTAACAAAGCAATTATATGTATGTGTTTATGTGGGATAACGCGTGGCTCCATGTTAACGCGAGTGATTAGTAACGGAAGGATCCCGATCCCCATCCCATATACAATTTTCAGGGAGAAATCACTGACGATTTTTATAGATTTAAGTGGCATTAGGGATTGAAATAACCCTACTCGCCCATTTTATACTCTTACAAATGTGTTTATGTTAAACGCTAAATCTGGAACTCAAAACAAAAATGATATGAAATGAAATATAATTATACTATTTTATTTCAAATAACATTTAATAATGATGTTATAGCTAATTAATAAGCTTGCACGAAACATACAGAAAATCTGGAATATGATTTATACTACAAAGCTTCTGAATTATATATCCAGATACTAAACAGCACGGACATTCAATAGCAAAAAGTGCAGCATAATTACGCATATTCTTTACACAAAACATAAAGTTTGAATTAAGTATTTTGAACATTTAATATTGATGATTATATAAAAAAATCTACATCATTTATAGTTACGAATTACTTACAAATAACCAACAAATATTGTACTTTTAGTTATATCTTGCTCATATAAATTTACGAAGTTAGAACCGTACCTGTTAAAAGAGAGGGTTGCAGTAGGCATGCTGATGGGGGACAATAGGTGAGCCGGACTGCGTTCCCTCAATGGGCTTGATTTCGTTAAACCTCCACTAAATTTAACATTTTATAATTACAATTCGTAACGTGCATCAGATAAAAGAATATATTATACTCTTGCATCATATTCTTTGTGGAATGTTGCAATTTCGATAAAGCAATTTTCAATATGTTAATTAAAGGATATGATATGGGTATTTGAAACATAAAAATAATTAAAGTAGAATTAAACATAATACACGCTATAATACATGACAATATACAATTTAAACATATTCTTTAACAATACTATCATATAAAAGCGATCAAGTTCAGCAAAATTTTCTAATGTCTCAATGCTGATCTGACAATTACCAAGCAACATAAAAATGAGATTGTCACCAAAACTTTTTGTTACAAATGAAATAAATTATAAATGAAAATAAACAAAGGCGAGAACGCCACAGACAAAAATGCTTAAAACGGCACATTGTGACAAAAGTAAAAATTTTATAATACCTATCATCCGATTGTGACATCTGTATAGGTATGGCAGTAACAATGTGATTATTATTTGTTTTATCACATTTCCCCAAACGTTCCAATCTATCTGCAGGAACCGATATACTTCTACTGAAATCTGGCGGTGCTACTAATCGGCTGCTCTTCTTTTTCCTATTAGAAATATTTTATTATAGAATTGTAAAAACTATAAAACTCTACAGTATTGTGCTTTAAGCTTAAGTTCTTACTCATTAAGAAATGGATCCTCCAATAACTCTGCCGCGGTTGCTCTTATATCAGGATTCGGTTCAAAACAACGCAATATAAAACTTTTTGCTCTTTCAGATAACTCAGATGGTATCTCAGGATGTATTTTGTAATATCCCACCTATATATAAAAAAGCATATATGTATATATATATCAGACTTTCGATAAGTTTCAATTCAATGTTTAAAATGTTGTATAATATTTAATATAGATATATAGATAGATTTTAGGCTTACTTTAAAAACAGCTGCTTGTGGAGAACCTAGTTCAATGAATGGAGGCTTTCCAGTAGCCATCTCAACTATAGTGCAACCTAAAGACCAAATATCCGCCTAAAGAAAAATTTGAATAATTATTATTGCGACGATATAAGGAAACACATCTTTATCGTACGAATACCCTCAAAACAAAGCATTTAACAAAATATAAACTCACAGGCGCACCATAACCACGTTGACCCTTGTCAATAACTTCTGGTGCCATATATTGTAATGTTCCAGTAAATGTTTCTGTACTCGGGCATAAGCCAGCCAAACGTTTGGACATACCAAAATCAGATATTTTTACAACTCCACTGTATGTATTTACTAATACATTATCACCTAAACCATATATTTTAATTTATTCATGTGAAAATAATTATGGAGATAAGAATATTATATTTAGATAAGAATATTATCTGTTTTAACGAATGCTTTAATTAAAATTTAACTAAAATTCATACATTCTACGAATTGTACCTTTTATATCTCTATGAACTATTTTTTGGTCATGGAGATATTTAAGGCCTTCCAACATTTGTTTAGTATAATATGAAATGGTCGATTCGTTCTCTTTCAAAGGACCCCATTTCGATCTTAGCAAAGCTGATAAACTTCCTGAAATTATGAGAAATTATGAATATTTATAAATGCCATTTTTTAATGTTAAAATATTAATTTATTAATTTCTTTATTACCTCCGGGAACTTGTTCCATAAAAATTTTGAAGTACCCATCCTCGCTTACTGAACCCAAATATTGAACGATATTCCTGTGCCTCAATTGGCTATGTAATTTGATTTCTTCGTGAAGAGGCTGAACATCGCCCAAGTTTCGTTCACGAATTTCTTTCACCGCAATCCTGACTTGTGTATTTAAATCACGCGCTGCATATACTACGCCGTATGTACCTTTGCCGAGAAATATACGCTTGTTTTGATCATCCAATTCATATTCGAACTATGAAAATTAAACACAAATTAAAAATTGATTAAAAAATTAAAAGTTATATACAAAATATATATGCTACTAAAAGTAATATTAAAAATTGATAGAGACCTTCATGCGATCATCAGTCATGTAAGCATCCAAATCTGTAACCATGCCTTCTTGATCCCTAGTCATCTCTAAGATCAAGTCGTAAAATCTTTGTCTACATTGTACTGATGGCAGATACATTTGAAAGTCATCTGAATTTTGATGGACATACAAAAATAGACATCTTTCATCCCTTTTATACAGGCTCACGCTGCGTATCATGTTTGCAGTAAACAACCAATCGTGAACTTGTTTGCAATTGTTTCTCATATTATCCAGACACAAATTCCATATTTGTATGGACTTCTCTTCTGCGCCAAGATTCACGTTTACATAGCTCGGCATCAAGATCTTCGTTGGCTCCAACACTAAAATCTAACAAAAATATTGTAATGTGTTAAGCGTTTTTACTACAAAAATTATTAAAGTGGGAAGTTGATTCTTAGTGAGTGTGAAATGTCCATAAACCTGCACTAAGAGCAGTTTTATATTATTCTTACTTTGACCAAAATGTACAGAAGTAAGCTGGTTTGGTAACACATAACACTATAAGCCATAATCTCCCGAATTGGAAACTGGATCCTCAGTAGAACGATTCCATTTATCAACTTACTGGAAACCGTATACTATCGCCAACTTCCGGCTTTGTAGCTTCGACAAAGTAGTCCATCCAGAAACTAAATATTTGTTCCTCCGGTGCAACTTCAGCTTCCTCATTCTTTTTACGAAATCTATCTATCAGTGATATGTTGCCGATTGTCGATTTCAGATACCTAGAAATTGAAACAATTGAAATAAATTCTAAATATATACTTTATTGCATTCTAAACATACTTATTTTTTACTGAATAATCATCTAAATTTTCGTATATCTTTCTCGTATATCTTCTATACTTACCAATTCGGTGGCTTTAACTTGAACATACATTCAGCTGCTTGTATAGCTTTCGAATAGTCCTCCGCTAGTACACTAATCTCAAAAAATGTTGCTACATCCCAATAATCTTTTAAGCTCGGTAAGCTGCCTTTCTTGCCAATTAAGTTATTTAATACCATTCCTATATGCTGCAACTCCTCACTTTTAGAAAATTCATTTCCAGCTATGACCAATAAAGTGGCAAGATTTATACCAGCATATTCGTTAGGCTGAACCTATAAATATAACAATAACAATATATACGTGCATCGACAGAGATACTTGCAGTAATACGATTTAAAGAAACGACTTATACACAGATACCATACCTCAAAACCTTTTCTGTACCAATGAATCGCATTTTTTAAACTTTCTTGATCTGTGTGTCTGCTCTCTACAAATATGTCTTTATATATCCTTCCACATAAACACAACATATCAGGAACATGATTTTCCTTTTTTTCCAGCGCTTTCTCGATAACCTTTAATGCTCTTTCTCGATCGCCCTCTTTGTTTCGCCGATTTAAGGCAAACGCGTACAAATATCTTATAGCTGGTGTATTTATATAATTCTTATGAGTTGGTATAGTTCTCAAATCATCAACCAATTGTACCATTGCATCGTAATCCTAATAATTTTAGAATAAATGAAAATGTGTATAACAGTACAATTCCCACACTGAGAAGTATTATTAATCTATCATTATTTCACCTGTATTTCCCGGAATGAAATGAGAACATTTAAAACGACCTCTCCTGAGAGAACATTTGGATCATCTAAACGTTTGCGCATGTTATTCAGAGCTCTGGAGAGTTCTTCTCCA
The DNA here is from genome assembly GCA_011638315.1 of Tetramorium parvispinum. Taxonomy (NCBI): domain Eukaryota; kingdom Metazoa; phylum Arthropoda; class Insecta; order Hymenoptera; family Formicidae; genus Tetramorium; species Tetramorium parvispinum. Next base: position 12,210 of record VBVR01002323.1, read on the forward strand.
GAATATGTCTCACGCGCCTTGCGTAAATCTGCTAGAAATTTCTCCTTCATATGTGCTCTGAAAGTTTTTGAAAAGTTTTAATAGCACAGCTTACATAACATATTACAATAACATATTAAAAAGGTCTATTTCTTGTATTTGTTGATAGACCTTAACAACTAAAAATTTTTAAATATCTGCTTATATTGGGACATTTCTACATTTACTTACTTGGATTGTATTTCCACATCCTGAAACAATTTCTTGAGTTTCAGAGTAAGATGCTGTTTGGGATCTATTGTTTCTTCACTTGTGATTCTGCTGGTTGCTGGATTAGTAGCTACACATGAGCCACACGATTCCACAACACGATACGAAACAAATGTATAACTACCACAGGATAACTGTATAAAAAAAATATCTCTATAAAAAATTAGTTCCATAAAAATATTACATATCGCTGTAATTAAAAATAATTGATTTGTAAACGCTATCAGAAAAATAATAGCTACCATAAATTACATAAAAAGATCTGTATTTCGTCACGATATATTTTATAATGCTATCAACAATCTGCAATCTTAATAACTGGATTTAATTTTTCAATTTTTCGTTATTCATAATTTTATGATTATTTGTCATGTATTTTTATATTAACTTTAGCACATGCACATCAACTTCTTTCTCAAATTTTTATAAATTGTTTAATAATAATTTCGAAAGGAATTAACAATCCGGACGCAATACAGAGGTGAAACGTACGTATAAATCAGTAACAAATTATGTACAATAGTGTAACGTGTAGCGCACGATCGGCTAGCACCAACTGTATTGAGTAACTGCTATATTGAGAGCATGAGCTCACGTTTTTCTACTCCATATTAAGCAGAATTACATATTTGGCGCTTGCCCAACAGGCAGAGACATCGTGTCATCTGATGATACCGAATATGTTTAACTCACGGCAGTCTGACGTCCAGCACCGTTCCGTGCGCACGTTTTAATACTTGTCGTCGACCGTAATAAAAATATCAAATCTTTCCGAAGCTCTCGAAATGACAAAAATCGCAAATAATAAATCAACAAACAAAAGTTAATTATATTAATATCCAAGTGATAATTAAACATTTAAATAGCTGTTCATGTGCTTAAATCAACAAGATTGAACTACTGATGCGTGAGAAATGCATAATAATAAGTGAAATGCATAAAAGCTTCTTTTTTATTATTTTCACTTTCTTTAATCTTTTTGTATAAATTAAATACGACATAATTTTCGAAAATAGATATTTGAAATAGAACCTTTTTACGTGTGTTAAATAATTCTTTCATATGAGAGGAAACTACTACATGATTATCTTCTCATCAAGAATACAAGAATACTGGAACTGTTTATTATGCTGCAATAGTGCATGGATCACTTGCGCCTCGAGCAATCTATTTATGACACCATTAATTGAGATCATGGCTATAAAAGTACATCCTAAGTCTAACAAACGGCCAAGGTCATTTATGCCTTACTACATTTAGCATTTCGTAATGAATCTACCAGACTTATTCGCATTTACATTCTAAAAGCAAGAACATGAACGGTGTACATTGTACATACATACCTTAAGTCTAATTGTAGCTTCTGTGTCTGTATCATTATACAGCAAAATGTTTTCCTTCATTCCAAAACTTTCCCTGACGCCGAGATGATAAAACAGCGCAGATTGTTGCAACTGTATGCTCAAATCTACAACTGCCACATCAGCGTTATAAAATGTATCCAGCACATTGGTTTCGCCAAAATCAAGTTTCTCAAACTGCAAAAGATATAAAAGGAAATTAAAAGCACATCAAAACATACTTTACAATCTTCTTGGAACTCTCATATCTTCATTTATTTATAGCTTTAAGAATGTAGAAAATATTATTAAGATTATCTAACACTTGACTTTTGATATATATATATATATATATATATATAACTTGTTTTGAAATCGATAAGATTGACGCGTTGCAACAATTCGCTTTCTTTTATCATACTTTAATTCAAAGTCTCATGAAAAATGCATATTTCGCCATCCTGCTGTTATTCGAATAGACCAAATTGTGAAAAAACTTTACCTGAATATGATGTATGTTGGCATTGACCAAGTTGCAGGCCTGCCTAACTTCGTCCAGTGCCTTCTTTCGTTGAGCAAGGTGTTCCGACTGTTGCAAATCCAAGACGCAGGCCACGTCCATTCTAGGCCTCCCTGGCACCGTCGTGTGTCCCGATATATCGCTCTGCGTTCCCACGCTGTCCGTACTGGAGATACCTTCCATGACGCTCAATTGCGAGGCAGCTGCGCAAGATCATTCTTATATATCGAAAGTATTTACTCAGCTGTGCTACGTTGGAATACTGATAATCGCGCATAGGTGCGACAACACAGACAGAGACACGCGACTTACCAGCTATATCGTTCATGTCGCCGCAAACAGAAGGCATTGTTATTGTGTGCTCCACTCGACCAGCACTTCTCTCTCTCTCTCTCTCTCTCTCTCTCTCTCTCTCTCTCTCTTTCTCGTACTCCTCTTTCGCAGAATACTCCGGGGACTGAGCTTAACGTGTATCTGCTTGGAAAAACAGAGTGTCAAACGCTACGTTCCTAATGTGCCAACATGCTATACCGCAAGACGCTCGCGGCTCGATTCACCTCCACGGATATGAATAGAAGCGCTTAATGTCATTTCCTCGCGGGACACCAGTCTCTCGCGCCGAGGCTCGGCTCGGGATCGAACGCGTGGCGAAGGAAGTCACTCGTCGAGGAAGTCATCGCTCGCCGGACTCACGGCCGGGACCACCGCCGCGTAGAGGCGTTCCAGCGAGGACGGCGCAACAGTATCCCGTGCGTCCACTGGCAGCGAATAAATATACCCTGTGACTGAGCCGTAGCGGAAACTCGAAGCGGATCCTCTCGGGCGAGCTGTCAAGCGGCGTGACGCAGGGAAGACGTGCAGCGGAAGACACCTCTCGTCGCGCGCATCCCGTCCTTTCCTGGAGCACGCAAACCCGGGACCGGGAGCCCCCGAGGTCGCGAAGGTGCGCGAGTATCCGAGAGCCAGCTCTCCGCTCCGCCGGAGAAGCGTTTCGTGCCGCTTCACAGATGGCGGCGAGATCAGAGCCGCGCGCTCCGCCGGTATAAAAATAGACCGTTCTCAAGATAGCGCGGGACACGCCGAGGCGGCCTACCGCTGCGCGCAGCTCGGCCTCGCACGAGCGTGCCTGGAAAGTAAATCATATGGATGCGCGTATCGAGGAATGGCGCGCTGCGCGTTGCTTCACCTCGGCGAGAATATTAATATAATATATCATGTTATATATGTGTTACATACACGCACACTTGCTTATTTACAGTTTAGTTACGTATATACATACATTGCTACTCCAAAAAGAGGCCGTTAATTGAAAAATATCTATCACGCGAAATGAAATTAAACTTATGCATTATTATTATAATATATTTTTATTTATTTTTATTTTAATGAAATAATGTAAGATATACTTGTGTTCTACAAAAAGATATCCAAATATCTTAAATGATTATTGTAAACTTTTTCTAAAAGAATTTCATAGTAGAATGTAAAAAGAATTAAATTAAAATTAAATTAAATTAAATTCCTTCTGTATCTGAAAAAGGGTTCAGAATTGGTGACATAAGAAACGAGATTTTTTTCTTAAGAATATTTTTAAAACAAAGATGGAAGGAAAAGGAATTTATTTCATAATTCGGGAAATTTAAAAAGAATTTTTTTTGGATTCTCTATTATCTCGGTATTGTTTAAAAAAATGGAAAGAGTGTTAGACGCTTTTCGTCAAAATAGAGTTTTTCGTCATCCCTAAATATAATCATTTTTTTTTACTGATATAGGTAATTTAAGTAATCTTACAAATTAATTTTTTCTGACGACTCTTTCAGAAAAAAAACTGTCTCATGCACGTTAAATAAATTTGAATTGATTGCCTTTAAATTCACGTAATCACCAATTGGCCTGGGTCATTATCATCGCATGTTTGAACGTGACTTAAATAAAAGAAGTTTGCGATTCAGTTCGACAATGTGTAATTATCGAACGTGTAGAAGATCGCAGCACGTGTCAGATGCCTTGCATTCCATCGAGACCACCGTCGTTTGTCTCATTAGTACAATCATTCGGGTCAATCGAAAGTCCTTGGCATATGCGTTTGCAGGCATGATCGAGAGACGCTGTGATGCGACACGTTATTATAAATCCGTGCTGTCAGCTCAATTATATGAAACGTTCAGCATACGACCTTTCGAAGAGGACGAATATATCTCTAGTTTTATTTCGGAAACGCACTATTTCTAGCTACCACCGAACCGCGTAGTCGAAAGAAAAAAATTCAAAAGAAACTGATTTTTATATTGTGTTTAATTAAAAAGAACGTAAAAGAATGACCGTGGTGACAATTTCCAAATTATTATTATAAATTTAATCTCGCAAACGGCTTAGTGTGGTTAAAAAAAAATCGCGCGATTAATTAAGCAATTTTTTCTTGATTAACCGGCAGTATCGAATTTTTTTTTAAATGCTTATAAAAAGTGATTACCAATTAATATAAAATTGTGATATAACTAGATAAGCAAAAAATACACTTTATATTACCTATCATGATAAAGGCTTATTTAATCATACAATATTTATCATTTTAACTATAAAAATTTTATCATAACAAACATGATAAACCATATAAAAATTGCTCGACATGTTTAACAGTTTGATTAGTTAATTTTGAATTTCAGGAATCCTAAAACCGAGAAGCGCACTATCGTATATGAAATATCTCAAGCGTATACACATAGCTAAGATAAATCTATTTCTTTTTTACTAATAAATTCAAAGCAAAGAAAAACAAACGAAAACAGTAACAAGCTTTTCTATACAATCTATGAAATTATAATCATACTTTGATTACTTTCCAAAATATCATGCAAAATTACTATAATTTTTTATTAATTTTATCTTCAATAATTAAATTATATTATAAGAATATTTTTATTGTGTTTTCAATATTCTTATAAATCCTTATAAATATTTAATAAAATAATTTTCGATTGAGTAAATAAAAGCGTCAACCATCCATGGGACCCATGGGATCCTCATGGAAAGATCTCCGTCGCTCATATAGAGATGACAAGGCTGACAAGCTGAAGTGTTTCCATCCGGTTTCTTTATATACCCGACGACTTTGCGTTACGCGCGACAAAAGTCGCCGTGCCGGGAGTCGTACGGGCATCAGCGAGATACTTTTGTCGATCGACTAGAGTCGACCGTTTACTGGGAGATCATGAGCGCCCAGATGGTCGGCGCGATGGCTGCGGTAGGGGAAGAGAGACCGGAGGATAACGCGTACGAGTTTGTGGGTCATTCGCATTCGGCCGAGCTGGGTGCTACAGCACGGAGCACCGTGGAAACGTACCAATGAACTCCACGCGAATAGGTTGTCAGGAACATGAAAGAGTCGTATCGTGTGTCTATCTGGATGAGCGCGCAACCATTCGGACTGTCCCTCGTACGTGTGCAGCGTGCATTCGAATCACTCGAGACGAGCATTAAGTAGGCGGCTACATAATATAGCTCGTTCGCCAGGCTTATTCGAGTAGCTATCGCTATCGCGTGCCCGATCGCCGAGCGAGTGTTGACCTTCAGCGTCATGGACTTTGACCAGCCACTTAGAATCAGAACCACTCAACAAGAGTGGTTCTCGAAAACATGAAAGAGGAGAATCGAAAAAATGCCGAATTATTTCAGAATTTCGAAATACCAGCTTGCTATCAAGAAGTCCTCCTCATTTCAAATGATCGTCGGCTTAATCGGGCCGGGAATCTCTCTCGGGGTTTCCGACTTGGTCCAGTGACCCTTACCTCCCGTCCATAACGGGTCGCGGTTGCGATCCGCCACAGCGGCGGGGAAAGAGAAAGAGCGAGAAAGACAGAGAGAGAACGGGTTGACCGATCCGCGGGCGAAAGATCCACGGCCCGCGACGCATTCGTACGCGCGCGGCTTGCGAGTGCGAGTGCGTGGAAGGATAGTGGGGCGCAGTGATGCGCGGAGCGGCCACTCCGCAGCGCTCCCCTTTCAAGAGGAGCGCAGAAGACGATGGGAGGCAGGCCGAGGTCGCGCCGCGCGTCCGGACCGCGAACGTGAGCGTGATGCGGCGCGAGATCGGCTCCTCGACGTGATGCCACCCTGTCCCGGGGGGTCCCCGAGAACTGGCCTGCTCCGATCGACCAGTTTCCAGACCACGTCATTGAGCATGTGGAGAGGAACACCAGGCTGACGCGCGAGACGTTCATAAGAAGAGGGAGAATGATATCAAAATTCGAATCGACGAAAGAAAAAACATTAGATAAATAAATATTACGGTTTTTTTTTAATGCTACTTTTGTATTTTTATTAATGGTAATGCATTAATTTTACTTATTGTACATTATTGTTCGTTCATCATATAAACTTTCAAATATTCAGTATCATTTCTCATCAATACAATGTACTTAAAAAATTACTTCTACACATAGTACATATATTAATGTTTTATATAAAATTAGATTGTTAACATAAAATAATAGATGCATACAATAGATACAAAACTAGTAATAATTAATTTTTTTTTCAACAATGCCAGCATTGGATTAAGCAGACGGAAGAGTTTAATGGATCACAAGTACGATAGGCAACTCCGTTTATAGGCATTACAATTAGATTCGCAAGAACAATTGCAAGCTGCGAAAGTTCTTTTGATAGAATTGAATAGTTTCGAGGCGAAAATTGTTAAAAATATTATTCTAACTGGAATCGACAGTATCACATTTTTGGACCATAGAAATGTAATGGAATTGGATAAATGTTCGCAGTTTTTTATATTAAAAGAAAATATTGAAAAAAATAAAGTCGAAGTATTGCCATGAGCACAGAACCTGGATCCTATGATTAATATTAATGCAGACTCAGACAAGGTTGATGATAAGGCTGATGAATATTTTCGTTTGATCTAATATGCGCTATGCATTGTACTAGCACAAACAATCGAGCGTGCAGAAATAAAAAAATTAAATTCTTTGCTGCGGATATATAGAAGACACTTACACTTGGTTGTGTATTCATAAATTTATAGAAATACAAATACGTAAGGATACGTAAAGGATATGCCAAAAACAAAAAAAAGTAACAATATCAGTAGTTGGTGAACCCGTAGATAAAGAAAAAAATCGAAACCATAATCGTTAATAAAAAGCGCGTGACAATTTTGTACCGTTTGAATTTGTCCTAAACGTTTTAAATACATCTTTAATTAGGGATATATCATACTAATACTGCTGAATATAACATACTAATATTACTGAATATAACATAAATGTTTGTAGAAAAGTCCATGTGTAGGAAAATCCACGTGTAATTCGTAAGATCGCTTGACTTTTTACGTATAAAGAAATGCAAAGCGTCGCCAATTACTCGTCAGTAGAATCAATTTTTCCATTCATTCGAATTCTCATTAGAGTACGGAGTATATTTTATCTCCTTCTATCTTCAGAATCTGTGTATCAAAACTTTTATTGCCGTTCGTTGAACTGGTACAGTATAATAACCTGTAATCATACGTATATAAAGTAATTAATAAAACTCAAAATATAATTGAAATAATTAGTATTATAAAATATTTTAAGTCTAAAACATTATTCAATTGTTACATCAAAATAATCTTTTCTAAAACTTTTGTTACGTCCGGCTTTTGCGTATGCGGACGTGGAGAAGTTCGTGATGAGATAAATCTATAATTTGAAGGATTCACGTTGCCTTCTAGTCTCTTTTTGTTTTAAGCTTGAGTTTTATTTGGACCGGCTCCACTGATCTGATTATCGGTTTTGTGCGCGTATCGCGAGACGCGGGTAGCGATATGCCGCTTTTCCTTGGAGCGTAGCACCCTACGGGCAAGGGCCTTGTGGGCTGTCTCGTGAGTATCTCTCCCACTACCGGTGCCGGCAGCCGTGTTACGATTACCGTAGTAGGCGGCTTGATGGGTGAGGCCCTTGCGGACCTATTAATGTCGGGCCCTGGTGGACGCGTGGATTCGTCCTTCGCTGTCGTGGTCGAGGGTTTTATCTCCTCTTTCCACCACCTTCTTGGATCAAAATCGCCGTGCTGGCGAAGGGCCTCCTCTAGCCAGCGAAGCTGGCGGCGCCTTTCAGCGGCCCTTCCTCGTTTGGGCATGTCTTTGTCTGGGAAGAGCGGTCCATATTCAAATTTGAGATTTATTGAAGAGTTAAGACGGAATGTATAATTTAGTAAATGTGAATAAGAGATATATATATAATGGAAATTCTGGTCTTTCCCACCCCGTAGCTGATGGGAAGAGTGTAGTGGGGGAGTGAAAGAATAATGATCGGCTGGAAAATAGAGGATGTACGGGAGGCGAAACAGTGCGTCCAAAAAAAAAAACGCTTCCGTCTCTTGGAATAGGTGAACGTGGTTGACAGTGCGTCGTGAAACGCTTCCGTCTCTCAGGAGGCTGGAGGGGAGGTTGACAGTGCGTCTGTAGAACGCTTCCGCCGGTCAGGAGGTCGGAAAGGATTAGTAGCGCGACGAATGGTTTTCCCGTATTACTGTCCGATATGAACTTAGAAAGATAAAGGAACGAAAAGAAGGAATAAAATGAAATATTTGACTTATTTTCAATTCAAAACAAAAGACTTTTAATGTCCGGAAATAAATGTATACATGTAGCAATGACAAATTTTAAAGTGTAGGAATTTTATAAGTATGAGAGTCGGCGCGGCGACTATGTTCAATAATTGAGCGCTGCGGCTAAGTTCCGATTTTTACGCGTGGAAACTATGTCTTTATACAAGAGACGGCGAGAACGGCTACGTTCCGATAATGCGCACGGCGCCTCAGCGATAAGTTAAGTTCTTTCAAAATGTGCGAGAGACTATGTTCTTACTCTTTATTTCGTGAGACCGACACGTAGTGATTCTCCAGAATCGGCGTCTGGAGATCTAATTGTCGCGGCCGATTTTCGGCCTTTATATATAGTACGCTTGGTGGCGTCGCTCGGCAAGGGGGTGATCGGCACCATCCCTCGGTCACATGTTTTATTCCTATTAACTATTTACATAAAGTGCGTGTTTTCGCTTTTCTGGGTTCGTGTTCTCTTTTACTTATAGTTTTAATTCCTTTTACAACGCGAATTACAATAGTGTTTTTTTATTTACAACACGGTTTTATTTAGTGAATTTATTTTTATAATTGGTTTGGATTAATTACGTTCTTAACGTAAGCGCAGATTCGATAAATTATAGCGGTATGAATTTAAATACCTGTGTTGGCGATTGCACCGAGCACGATGCGACCGATGCAACAGCGTTGTGAGAATACCGGAGCAGCCCAGCGCTGAGCTTTCCATTGAATTGGAAGAATTAAGGGAAAGAAAAAGCGACATAAGAAATAATGGAATGCAAGCACGAGCGCTGGTATGCGGCGCACGTAAACAGGTGCCCGCAAACGAAAGAGCCGCGTGGTGCGAGTGACGTCGGCCACTACACGTGGTTGTTATCTGTTAGTTTTGTTTTGTCACTTGTGCAGTCCTCCTAAACCTCGCCAGACGTAACACTTTTATTATTTAGATATGATTATTATCTGAGAAATTAAGTATTTTGGTAAATACCATTTAAATGCAAAAATTCTTGTCGAATTACTCTAATATAAGAATTTTCATTAATTATTGATTATTTCAATAACTGACAAATTCGAATTATCAGATTTTAATATAAATTTGATCAAATAAATTATTAATTCTAATATTCCTAAAATAAATGTTAATATTTGACTTGAATAATACTTATGATAAACAAATATTAAATATTTGACATGTTTCTTTCATATGTTTATTGTACATACATAAAATATTTATATGAAGGACTCAAAAAAGAAGAATAATGATATAAACAATAATAATAAATATAAAATAATAATATAAAATTTACCGAAATTTTTCTTTTTCGTCGTTTTCAATTTTCGGATGTAGAACAGTTGATGTTGAATGAATAGTTTGATGAAAACTTGTATCTGCCACATCTTCTTTAGCTAATTGTTTCGTCGCTTTATTTATTTTACTTATTTTAGTATTTTTATCAGTTTTTGTATTATTTATCTGATAGATTTTTATCAAGTGTTTTCTTAAATAACTCAATCCCCATCGTACAGAATAAATGCCGTCACAAAAACCACAGCTTGCCTTTTTATCTTCTATTTTGAAATACTGCTGTATCCAGTCTAGATCACGGTATATTCTTACACCGTGGTCTAGATTTTCTCTCCTAGATATGTACGTTATTTCTGGATGTTTCACTTTCAAGTGACGTACGAAATTTTTATTTTGACATGCAATACTAATAATTTTATCACAAAACTTACATCGTACCTTATATTTATCTAAATATGTGCAATACGGTTCTAAAAGATTTTTCATTCTCTTTGTTTCAACTACCTTTTCCGGATGCTTTGATTTCAAGTGATTTAATAAAATGTTCTTGCTAGATAGAAACTCCAAACTTTTACCACACATATTGCATTTTACCATATTTCCTTCAATATTATAATATTGCCATTTCCACTCAACATTGTTTTTCCACTGCACTGCCATCCTTTCAACGTTACAGACTTTATGATACTAAATGTGATACAAAAGCTATTTCAGAAAGAAATATCGAGAAACATGCTTGAGGAAGGAAAAGAGATACGTAGCTCTCCTTGATAGAACGTAAATATTATAAAATGGTTTGAATCTTTGCCTAACAGCCAGATATATCGGTATCGCTCCATTTATAATTATTTGGCTATCGTAATTTTAAGCTCAAGGAAATATTATATATCTGGGAGCATTTATTATTAAATATGTATGTATGTACAATAAGTATACACTGAGAAAAATGTTTTGTATTATGAACCAAAAGTTTTGTTGATATATATAAGTTTTGATTGATATTGTTGATAGATTGATAAAGAAAATTGTTCAGTTGCTATAAACAAATATGTTATTTGCTTATATCTTGTTAAATCGTTTTGGTTTAGAGAACAAAACAGTTTTGATCTCTAAACAGTTCTGTTTTGTGCTCCAAAACAAAACGATTTAGCAAGATACAAACAAATAACATATTTGTTTACAGCAACTAAATAATTTTCTTGGGTATATATCAAAACTTTTGGTTCATAATGCAAAATATTTTTC
>VBVR01002324.1:0-23460 GCA_011638315.1 Tetramorium parvispinum
TAACAAAAATGTGTATGAAATAAAATCAAACTGAATTTTTAATTAATTGTCCCGTCAGGATTCAAAACTCTAAGATTCGAATCTGCAGATCCGGATATCCGGGTATCCGAATCTGAGATTTCATATTATCCGGATACCCGAATTGACGGATACCCGAATCTCTTAAAATCCGAATCTCATTGGCAGCCCTAATAGTTACTATCTGTTATAATGTAGAGTGCAAAAATTAAACAAAAAAAAAACGGACTCATTCATGCTTTTTGTGTTTCGTTATAAGTTCTTTTTTTTTCAGACAATGGTTTTCGCCAATAAGTGTTAAGTTACCGCAATTAACTTGGTTGCGTAAAATAGTTCATTATACGACAGAAAAAAAAAAGAGAACGCAACAAACAGTTCGGTTCGCTGACGGCAGTTTTCACGGGCCAACTTTCTTTCTGCAATAAAGTGGAACGCGAATTTCGTCAGAGACACGAGAGCGGTACACAATCACGTAGAAGAGAAGTCAAGTATGTACGAAGACATGTAACGTTTCTACTTACGCCTCGCAATACGGCTGTTTGTTGAAACCCTTGTACGTCCGCATATTCAGGGTCATACCGCAGCCCTGACACTTGAAACATTGCTTGTGCCATATCTGTAACAAGGAAACGCTGTTATTGACATTCCGCATTAGTTTGTCAGATTATACGCATATGGCGTAACACACGCAGCGCGGAAGAAATCGAAAGAAAAAAAAAAATAAACCGTTTAATACAACTCTCAAATTTTCGAATTTCAATCGGCATAAAATGCGAATTACAATCTGATATAATGTTATGTGCAGCGTATTTCGTCATCAACGCTTTCGGCGGTTACATCGATGACCATTGCAAAAGTGTTTCTATAAATATTAAAAGTTTGTCTTCTACGAATCTGATGAGATGTAGCTTATTAAATTTTCTACGCATCTCTTTGAAACTTATATATTTATAAATTATTTGCTCTCACCAGAATAATTTCGTCACATAAAGTTTTATTGCGCTGCACTTCAGGGAAATAAACATCAGCGATAAATAACGATTGGTATTATTAGCAGTGATAACATTACAGCACGACAATGATATCTCGCGTCCTTATTCGCAATGTTATGGGTTGCCAATATTTCATAATAATGATATCGATATGAAGGCAATCTAATTTCTTATACAGATAATCATACGACATTAATAAAGCGCAGTTGTCATAGTTTTTTGCCGTAATCTTTCTCTCTTAATGAGATATTCTTCAAAATTTAATCGTCGAAATTAATTACAACTACTATGGAAGTTACTCTTTTTTAAAAGAAGAAAATATAATATTTTTATTAATGTGCTAGAAATTTAATTATCACAAATAAGTTTCAAGTCAGCTGAAAGTTTTTGTTTTTTATTAATTGATACGTAATAATTCGAAAAAAATTTGACCAAATTATTCATAACTCAAAGTATTCTGCTTTCAAACCAATATTAATAATTGCATACAATAATACGAAATCGTTTCAAGCAGAATAAAATAAGTAAAACTATAAACTAATGACATAAAAACAAACAAAAATAAATTATTATTAGTTTTATTTTGAACAAAATTAACGATAAAATTTTCAAATATTTCGTACAATATGTATAGAGAAGATAAATATTTTATTAACTATGACCAATAACCTCGTAAATCACTATTAGCAACTCCGCTGTTTTGTTCTCAGAGAATCATGAATAAATAACAATGTATTTGTTATTTGACCTAATTCGCAGAGTTACGAGCTGATAAAGGTAAGAAGAAATACAATCGTTTAATACTCAAGATAAAATTCTCTGAATGCTTATTAATTGCATTAAAAATGCATTTATTATAACTCTTCCGTCTCGAGAAGGCTAAACGTATTTAGTTAGATCCTGAAATAGCACTCAACCTTGTCACGTTATACTTAATAAGCCATTGATAAATAAGATACATGGCTTTCGTGGTACAGTGCAACGGACATTAACCAAATATGCCTGCTGCAATCTAGCAGCTGTGCGTATCATCATCCTTCCATAATCTCTCTCGTAAACATTACGAGACACATTAAGATTCTTCAAACCGGAATGATGATGTGCGAAACATTATTACGAAGCTTACGGTAAGATTACTAATGCGAGTTCTCTACTTACTTTGGTACTTTGGCAATTTAATCCTAGATTTGATAATATACTTCATAATAATCTGTCTAAGTAGTTGAATATCAGATATCGAATGGCAAGTACAGTATTGTACTTCATTTGATATTAAATTAATAAATATATTGTACAACATATACTTCATTTTCATTATATAAACTTAATTTATACATAATATGTAATACTAATTTTTAAAAATTTTTTAAATTTAAAAAATTAACATTTTTCTCATATAGGAATTGTTTTTTTTTAACAATATACATGTATCGAAAAAATTATACTAATTTAAAAATTTTTACGCGATTTCTTATATTTATTCAATATTTTTTTTTACCTTATTATTTCGAATTTATATATTTATTATACCGAGTTTAAATTCAAGTCAACATGAAACTATATTATAAAAAAATAAAATTAAGGCGATTGCCTTTACAAAAGTATGAATTTAATTTCCCGGAGTAAGAAGCTTTATTATCACTAGATGAAGCACACGTATGGCTTTATTCATTGCGTCAAACCATATATTAAGTTAATCTAGACAATCGAAGGTCATCGTAGTCATATCGAGGCCCTCGGCAATCGACAAGGCCGTTCTCAGGAATGAACAAAGGTTACAGATCGCGAGAGAAGGCAGTCCCCGACAACTTGATCTCGATAGTCTCGAAACATAAGATGATTCATTACTATGAAATGTGACTCAACTATGCAATTTCCTTATTATCCCGTGTTGGAGAACAGGGGAGAATTAATAGCTTACAAACTATTAAATATCTTTTAGCGTGAAAAGCAAAATAATAGGCTAGTGTTGGAACGAAAATATCATATATATTTCAAGAATTTCGAAGACGTCACTTCAAAAGATACCTTCATTATCTATTCTCCTATACGTTTTACAATTGTTAGTGGAACACGATTTTCTCATAAGACTTCCTTCGTTGCAAAATAGCATCGCGAGCAGGAAGTTGAAGGCACGCCGCAATGTTTTAATGATCCTTTCGAAAGCCGCATACATTAGAAAATAGTTGCGAGGACAAAAGGGAGCGGATTCATAAAACAATCTTTAAACTAGTTTTTATATTTCATAATTTTCAATAAATTATATAGTATAAATAACTTCTTGAAAAAGCTGTTAGAGAAGTTGTCATAGAAAAGAGAAAATCATATTCCTTTTTTACTAAGAAATTATTTTTTTATTGACAAATATCAATAAAAAACGTAATTATTTTATTAAAAAAAAGTCAATTGGTCAATAATTACGCGTCAATAATATCAATATTTATTTTAACTAGAATGAAAGGCTAAACCGAGGTGGCAAGCAAAAGCACGAGTTTAATTGTGCATTGCAAGATCGAAACGTCACGAAGAAGAGTATTATTATCAAACAGTGAAACTTCAATTAATGCCGTAAAATATCAGCAAACACAATCGTATTGAAACATTGTCGGGGCGGAATTTTTTTTTCGAAGCGCGGCACGTTTCGATTTCTAGACGGCGAGGTCACCGATGTCAATTCACGAGACAATATCGGAATGCGACTGGTAATGAATGCAACGGTACCTTATTTGTATCGTGCGATCGACAAGATACATGTTATACTTGTAAGAAACATGACTGTATTGTTAGATAGGTATGCATATGATTAGAAATTGACCTCATACTTTAACATTCATACACGATATTTTGTAATAAAGCTTTACAATGAGAAAAGGTTGCAGTATGCACTAAAATTAATCGCATAACAAAAGCAAGAAAGCAGACAAAGATGAATCAAGATCCAGAAGATCCAAAAATTTACAAAAACGCATTCGAATTGCACAAGACAATTCTATTTTCTATCATCTATAAAGATAAAATTGTCCGGATAAAAAATAATTAAATTATATTGTGTGCAAATGTGACCATACATGGGCTTGCTTTTGCAAGATTGTAATGTACAAAGTTGTTCGAGCGCACAATCCTGATAAGAAATCTGCATAGGGAGAACAACACTATAGAACGGCTTTCTTGATCGAGCACTTTCATCCGATTTCGGAATGTTTTTCGCCTGTGCAAGGCTCTTGTTTCGCAAGAGCTATCTTATTTATAGTTGCCGTATATACAGTGTCCTGGATTAAGAAGAGAGCGGTCAGCGTGCGGCAAAACCGCTTATATCTCTCTCGAATATGCCCGACGTACGTTACATGCGCGCGCGACGGCGCTATGGAATATGACCTTAATTATGCGCTTAGGTGAAAAGCGATTTAATGCCCCGATACGCATAAAAAACTCAAGAATCCGATAATGATCGCACTCGACTCTAGAACACTATTCTTATCGTCGATGATTTGCAGTAAGATAGAACTCCGTGATTTGTGTTTGCCGCTGAACCGCCAGCAGCCGGTCGGTATTCATTACACATAACATGTAATTATATAAATTATTTCTAAAAGATATTTATTCTGTTATTTTTCATATTAAGTACCGTATTTATAGCAATTATTATGAAGTCAAATAAATCATAAGTTGCTGTATGAAATTCGTTACGATTGCGTTACCCGTTAAAAAGAAGGGGGTTACATCAACAGCATGGAAGTATATTTTCGTCGAAAAGCCAAGGAAGAATGGCGCTTAAATCGATACTATCGCCGAAAGTGAAAGTTCGGCTACATAGTGAATTGTCGAATAAGTGGCAATCGGTTGAACAATGACAACCGATCTCGCCTGCCTTTCTAACGAGTTGGATATTGAGCATTATGTGACGTAATACAAATTACTTTATTGAATATTTACGTCAATTGCAATCATGTAATTCAATCTAATAAAAATATTTTAAATATTCAATCGATAAAATCGATAAAAAATACATTATCCAGTAGAGGATCTATCTAAATTAGTATAGCTTTACAAAAAAATATGTTATTATTTAAAAATGAAATATTGGGATATTGCTTGTTACATGACATAATTTCTAGTGCAGAATTATCGAGCAGGTTATCAAAGCCATTAGACGTGACCTCGCATAGGTCTATGTCTTATCTATTTGATTACAATTCATGTTACCGCAAAGTTATCGTACCAGCAGAATGATACCACTGTTAAATTGTGTCTTATGTTCTTCACTTGTTAGCACAATTCCCAATGAATTGTCTTTCGTGATAATAAAATAGATTAGAATTCATTTATCAATGGGTCGCAAAAAAAGAACCGTTAGAAATAGCTTCACTTTTTCCTGCATATTTAAAGAATGCCATGTGTGTGTTCGCGTATGCCATGTGCCTTCTATGTAATCGCTACATTCACGCCTTCGCAATTGACAGTGGGAAACAACCGGATGCCGCACCGCATCGTTGGCATAGCAGGAATACTTAATGACTGAAAAGCCCCGGTTTCAGAAAAGTAAGAAGTTTAATTGGATTGCGGTCAATTGAACGCTATGATTAAATTGAATATCCAAAGCTTTTGCGCGGCGGCAATAACGAATCTATAAATAATTCGAAATATATTCGAGAGTATTAATGTGTGATTAATCGTAATTAATGAAAAAATAATGAATAATAAAAATTAATAATCCGAGTTCGTTCGCGTGTAAAAAAATGCAAATACCCGTGACAATTTCAACATATGCACGTCGACATGAACACGTAATGGTTCAGCTGCGTGAAGTTATAAATGTCTTATCAGTACGATACGGTATTCTAAAGTGAATTCTTCGAATCGGTAAATTTCTCGATTAACGGAGAAGCAACAGGTTTAGATCGACTCCCACCTGTTGTAACCGGGCACGCGAAACCCACGCAATGGGGTAGCCTCAGTTCATAATTCATTGCAGTTTTGCTGCGAATCGATCGCTACGTACTGATATCGTACACGATATTACCTCTTCACATTCGCAAATAAAAGTTATTTTCAGAGGATGTTAAAAATAAGCAAATAAATCAATTAGTTTATAGGAATAATATAAACATTAACATACATATTTTATGTATAAAGTTGCACAGTACAGGATGATTCAGACCATCTGTGCCAGTCGTTTTTCTAAAAAAATGTGACGCCATACGGAATTACGGAAAAAATTTTTATTACTAATGGGCACTCAAGCTAATTACTGACGATAATTCTAATGTCTGAAAGTTCCTCATTTCTCTCCATTTTTTTCTTAATTGGCTAAGAAATAATAAAAGAACCTCAAAACATTACTCGCAAGACTGCGGTAAAACAAGAAGTATATGCGATTAAAAGCCCTATTAGGCACGAGAGATAAGAGGGGAGATTGGGAAACGACAAATAACTCCTCTTCACTAATAGAACGTAAATTAATCTTTCCTAGTTCACATAACTTAAATGGCGCGTGCCACATAGAATGCGGGTTGCACAATGAGAAATAAAAAACGAATAAAAGTTACATGAAAAGTATAATAAATTTAAATATTTTTAAGTATATCGATATCTTTACTCATATCTCTCGTATCTTTTATCATTCGTACTTCTTAAAAACGTCAATAAGTATCTTGCAATACCACTGAATAATGCAATAATTAAGAAAGCACGCAAAATATACTAATAAAAACAATGTATAAGTATTTATTATAAAAATATAATAAATACTAAAAATTTGCATCCTTACAATAAAAGAAAATAAAATGCATCTTAAATACATGTCTATCTAAAAAGCGGCGGAATATAAAAATTACGGATTTCTCCTCTAAGAATAAAAAATATGATTAGATAGGTTGATTGATTGGATTACATTTAATTACACCGTTAGAATGTGACGCAAAGAAAGAGAAATAAATCAGAAAGCACTGCTGCAAGTTTTCATAAAAGAATTCCTCGTTGGACGCGAGGAAGAAGCCGATTAGCTACGAACATTTTCCTTCATATTAAACCCTTCCCCTTAATTTTTCCTCGTGCACTTTAATCCGTCTTCGGTCTGTTGACCACATAATGTAATGCGTCTCGTCTCAATTCCTTCTTATATCACACCGCTCTTCCATTTCTTTCGTTTCTCTCTTCTTCTCCGTTCCTTCGAGGAGACGAAAAGAGACGCAGTTGCAATTTACAACCGCAATTTCATGAAACATTGCGAACATGTGATGGCAACAGGCGTAAACTCGAGCGTAAACAACAATTTACATGTAAAAGTGCGTAACCGTGCGTAATTTACAAGTATTCCAAGTAGGCAAAAAGATACATAATTTAGAAAAAATATATATACTATTTTAAATAATATTGTATAAAATAGCTTCAGTAAGCATTAATTATTATATTGTTTCGAAAATATTCAATTGCTTTTGCAAACTACAATTGTTAGATAAAAAAAAAACTAAAAATGAAAATCATTAGAATAATTTATTCAGAGCCTAAAGAATTTAATAGCACAATTTCTGTTCAGCTTAAAAAAAAATAGATCAATTAAACGGGTTCATTATTTATCAAAACACTTTTTTATTTCGCCTTTGTAAACCTCATGTCGTGTTCTCTTCATTCTCTTTGCAGGAGACACCAAAAATGGATGGAGCGTGTGATAGAGGCATGCAACGCGCGAGAAGATTTAGAAAACCAACGTGGCGATCGTACAGCATGATACACATCCAAATTTAGGATCCTGACTTCCTCTATCTCCTCTCGAACCTCTAAAGTTCGTTTTCGAGCGCGGAATGCTGCCTACGCGATTAAAAAAATCTCGTTAACTCGTCCAGCGAGTTTTATTAACCCTATAATACGAGCTATATAAATAAGATACTTTTTAAACATGTAATATACATGTATACATATATTTATATATTATACGTTTCCTTCTTCTAATAAGTTTTGTATTAAATGGTCAAAATAATTATACGGAAAATAATAAAAATAAAATTGTAATTCCTAATTAATCAGAGTGTTCTTTTTACACAGAGAAATTGAAATTTTAATAGAAGTTTACAAACTTCTCTCATTCAAGGATTAAATAAATAATAAGTAATGTATTCGTGTATTCGCGAGCGTGTATGCGGACGAGATACATAGAAATAAATAAAAAACAAAGTTAATTACTACACAAATTCTTTTTCAGAGTAAGTAATATATTAATCATAAAACATTAAATTTTATGAGGAATTCGCGATAAAAAACATAAATATAAAGATTAACGATTATTATTATCATAAAACGACAGCGAACGGATTATTCTAACAGAAGACGTGCTCTAACATAAAGATTCCAAAGTTCGCTTCTAAGTTTATTTCTAACGCAGAAAGAAAAATTAATCTTTGGTGTAAAATTATCATCTTCGTTTATGGAAGTAAGATTCGGCGTACAAAACAATGACTAAAGAATTTTTTTTCTCTCCCTCTCTCTCTTTCATTTTTTTCCGTCTCTCTCTTTCTGTATGCAGAGACCGTGCTCAGTATCGGTCATTCAACGTAAGGATAAACGAGACGAGAAATATCGCGGCGAATGGAACTGAGGACGGCTCGGCGAGCGGAACTAAACGAGAACGGTACATCCTGTAATCTATCTCAAAAAAGTTTCGATCCGCTATAATGTGCCAATCTTCTCGACATCTCGACAACGGCCGCGAGAAAAAAGAGATATTAAAAATTTATTAATTATAGACAAAATAATTCTTTATCGTCGTAAAATTAATTCTTTATACGACATCCTTCCGAAACGATGTGTGCTATTCTACGCAATAGTCTTGAAATTGTGTAATAACAATAATTGATTAATTATTTCATTCTAAAGAGTTAAATGTTAATAATACAATTTTTCTTGCTTAAAATCCTGTTATAATAGTGAATAATTGAAAATTAAAAGACTATTAAAATTGTAATTAATTTTGCGCATATATCTCCTTGAAAAATGAAATATTGCATTTGCATAGTTAACAGATATGAACTTAAATTTATAAGCCATTTCAGAATAATAGCAAAATATCGAAATAGCGCAAAATTGAAATAAAATTTTTATAATTGGCTGACTAATTTCAGATTCTCCGGTCTCTCGCGCGAATAAAGTTGGATAAATTAGCACAGCGAATGGAAGTAAATAGGAGTTGCACGTCACGGTCTTTCACGATAAAAATACTTGGCTCGCAAGAATCCGTAGAGAACTCGTTCACAATTTTGAGCAAAATGCGACTCATAAAGCCGGCATTTCAAGGCTTATCCTCGAAAGCGGAAGTTGGTACACACTGTGAACGAAGCAAGAGAGTATTTGCTACAATCCGCTTGAATAGCGGCTAGAGCGAAATAAATTTTAACGATATATTTATTTTGAACGGTGCCTAAAAGAATTCACAGAAACGAACGAGGCGAATAAACAAAACGAATATCATCTTGGTGCCTAAAAATTGCCTGAGGAACAGTCAATGTGTTTTACAAGTACATACATAACTTGTTAAGTAGATATATGTATAATGGAATACCGTTACGTTATGCAACACATGTTAGAGATAATACGTAAGTAAAGTCTCAACTGATATTCTCACAAACCGTTGCATTATATATATATCGTTACATATATCGTTACTGCTTTTAAAAAAACGTTTGGAAAATACTTTATCATGTGTGAGCACGAAATATACAAGTAAAATACAAATATATTTATAATTAAAATAAACGCACGGACATGCCTCTTTTAATTTTCTACTCTTTTATAAATTCCTTCTTGTTACTTCATCTAAAATTGTGCTATTGTCGCATTTATAACTTACTTTTCCATGCGTGGAATATACTAAAGGGTAAAACTGTGCAACTATGTTAGGCCTTCCGCAATCTACATTTATAGATACCAGTTATAACGTTCAGTTGAACCATTGCAATCGGTTCGCGAACGGTACATCCTGCCGTATACTCCCACTCCGTTTCTACGTATCTCGAAAAATGCCGCGTACCCGTTCTATGCCATACTATAAGCGAGAGACTTACACATCTTACAGCGATTGGAAAAGCAAATCCCAGACAATACGGTTGCTACGTCAACACGCGCTAAAAAATATTTAACGTGGACGCAATTTTAATGCTTACTTACTACTCAGTTTTATAGACTCATCTTTAGATAAACATTATTTACATCTTTAGATAAATGTTGGGCGAATTTTAAAAAGGCAGAATCGTCGATAAAACTTCTTCAAGACAATGAATGTGAAAGTAACAAAATGAGATGAAACGTTTTGCCTTATCGTCTTTATTTTTAATTCCCTTCTATATTTTTATTTATCACGCTTAAAAAACGCCCAAAATATGGCTCTCTAATATCTATAAATGTTTTTTTTAGCTAAAATTGTATTTTTTCTCTTTTTCTTTCCAACATGGAGAGAGAGAAAGAGAAAAGATGAACGGTGCAGGAAGTTTAACTAAAAAAAATATATATATATCTTATGTTCATTTTTACCATTGTAGATTAACTTTAATCTCGGTTTAACTTATCTTGTATTTTTCTTTCAATTTTTAGAATTAGAGAAGATAGAAGGTAAGTTAAACAAAAATAAAATTAATCTACATCGATGGAAGTAAGCATTATTTAATCAAATTTGATGTACACTCTCATCACAATTTGACAACTACCGTACATAGATTTTATTTATTCGATTTGAATTAAAAACAAACAGGAATTTATATTTTCGTAACGGTCCACCAGCTTTTAATGTGTTCAGTACAGTTGATCGAGTTTCGCAACAATGTACATACAATATCCGGAATGTCCTTGCATCTTTGTGACACGCGGCGGGGACCTATCTCGGCAGCCTTCTATGCATCGAGCGTACTTTGTTCGCGTCGCGGGAACGGCGCGGCGCGCAACAAGTGGATTTCTCGAGTTCTTTCCCCCGGTTGGGTGTGCATTCCGTTCTTTTCAAAACTATGTATACATACATTTCTCTGATTTTTCAAAAGTGAGTCAAATCACTGAACGAAACCTCTCCGCCGCGCCGCATCGAGGCGCAACAAGTAGACAACTCCCTTCGGCCGATGCAGCGCGTTCCATAACGTCAGACACGCGTGCATCACGCACGCACGCACGCACGATGCGAGGAAGGCCGTCGATAGGGCCGTCGGTAGGGCGCGAAGGCCGCCACTGGGCCAAGCCCTACTCAATGGGGCCGAACGGGAACAGTACATCTCTCCCGCTCCTTCCCGGCGAGCGGCACTCCTTTCGAGCATCAGAATTCGAAAGGGATCCCGCTTTCTCCCGACACCTCGCCGATCCCTAAGAGCGACAAAGGGCCGGGGGCCTCTCTACGTACCTTGTCGAGGCACTTGAGCTCCTCGATCGGGTAGACCGTCTTCTCGCAGCGGGCGCACGTCTTGCTCATCTTTAGAGTCTCCTCTTCCTTCTCGGCTACACGATGTCCTCTCTGCCGCGCACTTATCCTCTTTCCTTCTCGTCGCCGCCTTCACCACTACTCACGCTCACACTCGGGCTGCTGATCCACACACGCACGCCGTCTCTCTCTCTCTCTTTCTTTCTCTCTCTTGACGATGCTTCTTCCGTTCCTCGAGGTATCCGAGACACTGACTGAGAGCGGGTACGCACGACACAGGACGCACGCACGCACGCTCGCTCGTATACGTACACACACGCGACGGAGGCTCGGTACTGCACGTGCGTGGCGTTTGTACACTCTAGGCGATACCGCCGACCGACCGCCGCCGTTGCTGGACGACCGCCTCGGACGGCTGTTCACTCGCGAAAATCCGGCGGGAAAAACTGGCCAGCGACAAGTCGACCGAGTATCTTTCCGCGACTGGCGACTCGACGGCGTCGGGCTCGTCCCGTTCTACGATTCTTTATCTCTTTTGCACTTACTCTTTCTCTCTCTTTCTCTCCGCTTTGCTCTTTCTCTTTCTCTCGCTCTATCCTTCCTCGAGTCGTGCGAACCCACGGAAACGACAGCGGGAAAACCCTCAAACTCACCGCCGCACGACCGCCAGTCGCATCGAACCGCACTGCCCTCTCGTCCTCGCCTACGCGCAAAAAAGAGCCGTCAAATGACAGCGATGGTGGGACGCAGGCACACTGCGCTAGTCAACGCGACAACTCGCGCCGTGCACTGTGAAGTACGTACGCGTGCGTCACGTGGTGTAGCGATGACGCGCGCGATTGGCGGAGCGCGAGCGGTGGCTCAGGGACGGATTAAAATCATCCGGCACCTTTCTACTTCCACTTCGGTTAGCAAATGCGTGGAAAATTCAGAAAACTTTGTAATCAAAAAACTTCTTACTGTTTTTATATACTGATTCTAGTCGGAAACGCAAAAAGAAACAAGAACTGTGTCGACTTTCGTCACATTCATGCAGAAAATTGTAATTTTAAAGAGATACACCGAAGCGAAAGAAATTTTCCGGAAATATTTATAGAACGTATTAAGATTTTCTTTTCTCAATTGAACAGCACAAATTAAATAAAACGTTCCTTTACCTGCTTGTGAAAGGTGATGTTCCAAAAACATAATTCTTATTAATAATTAACATTATAATAACATAAATATCAGTCTTATTAAATTTAATATTTAATATATACATCTAATTTTTGACAGATTTTATTTTAATTAACGCCACTCTTTAGAAAACATTTTACCGTATGAAAGAAATAATAATAATAATAAAGCCGTGTACTACGTTAGTCAACGTTAGCAACTTAAATTATCTCTATTTTACAAATTTGTTTATTTTCGTTGTTATTAGTAACAGAAGCATGATGAAATTTCAATGTGATGTAATTGTTTAGCAAGATTATCACTATTACTTGTAACATTATTAAATTTTAAAATGTAAACGTGGAAATATAAAATAAAAATGTTGATAATACAGTGTACTAAAATACCAGCTTGACTAAACTTGATTAAACTAATAGTAAAAATAATATATCATAAAATAACTTTAAAATATATGTATATATAAAATCTTGGAGCATGCTTCTTTTATTAATCCAATAAAGAATTTCATAAAATTTTTTTAAATATAATTCTATTAAAACTTATAATCAAAATTAACAATTCACAAAAATTACTTGTTATCTTTGTACTTCTATGTTTCAAAATTTTGAGAAAAATTTTTGCTAGGGTACAGTACACGAGCTGAGATTTATGAGCTTGCTTTTAAATAACAAATTATTCCTGCAAGACAGAAGTCATTTAGCTGTTGCCCATCAACTGGTGCCCTCTGCAGATTGTAGAACACGTACGAGTAATGCAGATTTATAATCGCACGATGCTAAAGTGTAGGATAGATAAATAACACATCAACTTTTGTAAACAATACCAAGTATAAAATTTACTTCATTCGAGACAATGTATACATTATTTTAATAAAGTTCAATATAAAAATATTGCCAAAGCTCTTTAATTTTCACCTTTGAGAAATTGATACACTACGCTGAAATCCTTATTCGAGAATCCTTGAGCGATGACTGCTCTATAAATTTGATGCGCTAGAGAACCGAGAGGAATCGGAGCTTGTGTTCTGGTCGCGGCGGATTGCGCCAATCCCAGGTCTTTGGCCATCAACGTTGTCCCGAAACCACCCTACATCAGTAAATATATCGTAAATATATTTCTTAATCATACAGCCTATAAAGGCATAAATAACATCAATTATGATAATGAATGATAATTTTCGAATAAATGCGATAAAATGACTAACGTTCTGTTTAAAATTATTCGCTAAAATAACTTGTAAGAGTTCTTTAAATTTCTAGGTAAATTATACAAGATTTATCCGTTTTGTAATCGAAATTGTTATAATTTTGCAACATTTAGCTTTCTCGAATCTCCCAATTCTCCCGACTGCTTCTGTGAATCAGTACGGTACAAAATTAAGATCAAATCACACAGAACCCTTCTCAATTACCTCATAATTCTTCGAACTGGGGACATTGGGTAGAATTCCTGGAACCGGATTGTACAGATCGGAAGACCAACATCTGCCTGAGCTGGAATTTATTATGTCCGCCAGTATTTTGGGGTCCAAGCCCAGCCTAAAATATAAAATTCAACTATTGATACGTAAATGCGACAATCACGAGCGCATGCACGAGCCTTGTCACTCACTTTTGTCCAAGGTTGAACGCCTCGGCAGTGCCAATCATACTAATGGCTAATAACATATTGTTACACAGCTTAGCCGCTTGTCCCATGCCTACGTCTCCGCAGTGCACTATCCTAGATCCCAGGGCTTCGAGAACTGGTTTCGCATCGTTAAAATCTATTTCCGAGCCGCCCACCATAAATGTCAATGTACCATCCTTAGCTGCGTTTATACCTACGATATCGATACGATTTAACATGCAGTTATTTCTTATTTTAACAATGTGAAAAAATTTATTATAAACTGCATAAGATCTTTATCAGTCATAAAATAAATTTAATCAATTAATAAAAATAGCAGAAAAAGGAATAGGCAACAACTAGTACAAGAAATAAGAAAATAAAAGAAAAACAAATAAATTAGTCGACAAAGACTACATTAAAGTTGCAAAGCATTATAATAAATTTAAAAATTAGTTTCAATTAATTAAAACATACCTCCTGAAACAGGACTATCGATAAATCTCAAATTACGTTCCCGAGCCTGCGATGCGACCAATTGAGACACCGATGGATCCACGGTACTGCTGTCGATCAATAGAACATTGTCTTTCGCTGTACTAAAACCAAATCAATGATAAATGAATTGCTCGCAATTGCAAATTTATAATATATTTTATTAATAAATTTGATAAAGTTTAGAAAATGCTGGACGTCAAAATTGATTTTTACCTAACCACGCCATTCTTGCCGGTGTATACATCAAGAACGTGTTCATTTGAAGGTAACATCGAGATAACGATCTCAGCTTGCCTTGATATTTCGGCTACACTCGATCCACAACCTGCACCCGCCTCTATTAAATTTGTCATCGCCGATTTGTTTACATCATATACAGTGAGCTCATATCCCTGAATGTAACAATTAATTATTAGTGAGGATTATTTAAATATCATTAAAAAAACATTAATTCATCAAATGTAACTTTCCATTACCTTCTTCAATAAGTTTCTCGCCATGTAAGCGCCCATGTTGCCTAATCCAACAAATCCGATTTTTGAATAACATCTTGCTCCTAAATTGACACAAGGCATTAATATTAAACACGTGTATCTAGTTTGCAACAAGAAAGTTGAATGTTCGTATATATAATTATCAAGCTTTCACAATGCAGGAATTCAGGTCTTTAGTTGGAATGTATAAAAGATAGCCTTTGGCTATCTTTTATACATTCCAACTAAAGACCTGAATTCCTGCATTGCGTTCCGATATTTACTGCCAGTACTGCAAATTGTTTGTGTCACGCACATTACAGATTTTCAGTACTGGCAGTGAATTTCGGAAGGCAGCCTTTATCTACAACACTAATGTCTATTTAAATGTCAATATGACACATGCATATTTGTGTTTATTAAAATGCTTTGATTGCTAAAATATTCATAGTGGCAAAAAAAATATATCCATTAATTTTCAAAAATTATAATTTTGCAATAAAAACAAAAATAAAAATTAGTTAAATATATCACTAAACACATCACACTCACACATTTCCAGACCAAAGTAATAAAAAAAAGCATAAATTTAATCAAGATTTAAAAGACGTTTTTGAATATTTTATGTTATATATGTATATAAAAACAAACATTTTTAATCAGTTTTTTACACACGGTTTCCAAGTCATTTTCTCTCGTGATTTTAAATTTATATAAATCCAGATTTTAAAGAAAATTGAACAGTCAGATAAAATAATTTCAGCATTAAATATGTTATTAAAATTCTCATTTATTCATAGTAATGTTTTCTTAAGATAATTTTAACAAATTAACTTAGGATATTTAGCACTAGAATAACCAATTCTGTTAAAATGACAGATTTCAGATTTTATGTTTTAAATTACTTAATTAAAGCAATTAATGAGGCACTTGTCTATTGTGAAATTTATGTTAACTTTTGTTAAGATAAAAAATGTTTTATATCAATTTATTTTTCATTAAGCACTCTACTTTCGCGATTTTGTATATAGGATACTTAAATATACTAAATAAAATCTGCCAAAATAACGAATTTAATAATTTTATCGTAATTTAATTATAAAGAATATACAACAATAAAAAATTTGTTTATACCAGAATTTCCGATAAGTATTTCTTTGAAATTCTTGAATTTCTTTGAAAAACTTTCGCTCTGCGTTCTACATAGAAATCATTTTTGTTTTATTTACATTTTTTATTATTTATGCTTCGTTTTGTTCATAATAATGATCATATTCTATCAATTTTTCAAATGAGGTAAGTAATAGCATAGTGCAGTATGATATCTTGATAACACTTCAGGTAAATTACATTGTCATTGTCGATCCATTATCTAAAAATTATGCAATAAACACCTATTGTATTGGTGAAAAACATATCTTTTCTTTAATGCAAAATAATTTTGTTGCTCTAGCATCTAATTGAATTTTTATTTTGAAATCTGAAAATGTGGATAACAGTTTCTAAAATATAACACTAATTCGGAAATATTGTTAAAAATATATTTATGTTACTTTTTGCATGATTGTATTGGATAACTATGAAAAAAATTTTTATTAAAATATTAAATATTTTTATAATTAAATCTATTAAAATAATAACAAATATATAAATCTTTACAACTATAAAGTTTATTAATCGATTAAATATTAAACAAATAAAAAATAATAAAAAACCTGTTTTCAAGCATCCGTCTAATTAACACATGTGGTGATGGCATTAGGTATATATTCAAGGCTGGTTATTTTAGTATAAGTGAAAATATTACCTATTGCTGTGCTAGCAAACAATTTCGCACACATCATCGAAACACTCATTTCAAGTATTTGTGAAAATGATAAATCATAAAATGAGGCAAGAAAATCGTGACTTTGTGATTGATGAAAATAATGCTGATTCTTGTGTTGCTTAATTTATATATATCACAAAATTCGTTTTGCTAAGACACGTAATCAGCTACTCATTATCATATACCGAAGGAGAAGAAGAGACAAAATTAATCTTTTGTGAGGAAAAGGAGAAACTTATGTTAGGTTACGAAGAACACTGTTGTGTCGATGGCACAAAAAAACACGCGACAGCAGCGACGTTCTATCCATGATTAAGCAAGAAAATATATTACGTAACTTGAGAAGAATTGATAAACGATGCTTTAACGGCGGGCGATTCGAATGGACTTCGTAGTCTGCTCATTGACAATTTACATTTTTGTTACGAAAATAAAATACTCAACTCAACTTTCCATCCTCAAAAAAAATTAATATTTTTTCCATCGATGTTCAAATAAGCATATAAATAGGGATATTTAAAAAATCTCCATTTTTCACATCTATTCAGTCATGAATTATTTGAATTTCGTGAAACTATTTACTAGCTCCAACAGCCTCGTGTCTTTTTGCAAATCATTAGTTCACGGCCGCTAGTCGAGACCATTTGATCATAGAGCGATTAGAGACACACGCGATAACGAATTATTAATATTCCTGCAGTACGTCGTTGTTATTTATGAGGAGCAATATATCATATATATATCTTGATATGTAATAGTTATAATTGTCACGTCATATTTATAATTGAGTCGTTTCTCTCTCTTAGAGATATCTGTTAAATATGACTTGCATGTTTTATTATTATTATAAATGACCGTTCTATGCCACACACTGGGAAGTTATTTGTTTTATAGTTTTCTTATTACGACCTATAAAAATGAAACGACATTCATTGATAAAATACTATGAGAATACAAACTTTATTAATCTTAAAAAATTTTGATACTATATGCAAATTGCAGTATCTAATGATAATTGAACGTAAATCTGTTTAAAATGTCGAATATTTATATTATTATTTGTTAAACTTCATTAAAAGAATAAATTATTCAGTTATATTGAAGTAAAACATCAAATGCAAATGTTCGTTTAATCGTTTTTCTTATAGAATTATTCGATGTTGTAACAAATATTAATTAATTAATTAAATCTGACTTTAAGTTATTTAACTTTAATTAAACTTAACTTTTAACTGCACACTCGATTTTAATTGAATTGCGATAATTTAATTATTATTAATTATTTAAACAACTGATTTCTCCATTATAATTAATGTCAACGATAATCTACGATATCGTTATACTGAATGACGACAAACATATTCGAAACAATTTAATAATAGGTAAATGTATATTATCGTAAATCTTCGTGATTCAAATTGTTAGAAAGTGTTTAATGCACGTTTTGTATATCCTTATTTATTATTGTACTATAATGGCTGAACATCATGTATCTCCATGTAGATCAGTAGTACAAGGACAGCGCGCAATAGCTTAGACTACTCTTGTCTCGTCGAGATAATAATAGTGAATTCGTTATGACTTTAGTATCATTACTGCCGCGACGAAATATGCTATCGATCAAGTTTTTTATGGATTCCCAATTAAGCGCTATAACCGACGTAAGCGAGAGATAATTGCGCGTATGTTTTTTTTATTCGCCGCATAATTACACTTATGTCAACCCTGTTTGTCGTAGCTACATGTTTGTTCAGGGATTGCTATCGAAGTAGTTATCTGCTGTCAAATTGCACCTCGAGTGTCTCATTGTACATGAAGCTACACGTGGGCTGCACATATGAGCGTGTCCATACAGACACGTTTGCACCGTCTTCCGTGCAATTCCATTTGGGTGATTCACCAAGTTCTGTCATTCCCATGTCAGACTTACACGTGTTACGTACTTGCTGAGTGTAATAATCTAAACAAAAAAAAAACGAATTTTCGAGGAATTTGTGGCAGATAACGATAATCAAGCAAATCGATTTGTTTCGACAAATAATATTAATCAATTTAATTAAGTGTGTTTTAATCAATATTAATTTAGTATTAAATAACTGATCGCATTACTTAATATTCCAGCATTCCAAGAATGTAAGAAGTCTGAATCCATGAGTTTTTTTAAAACTATTTTATACATGTTAATTTGCATGATACATTACTGTAATAATATTTCATAATTCTTCATAATTCTGAGAAATGTTAAATATGCAAAGCAAGTATGAATAGATACTTAATAATTGAAAATTATAAATGTCATGTACCTATACGTATATGAACATATACAAATGCAATATTTGTTAACTTATAAAATAATATTTATAATTCCTGAACGTATAATTGTTTATTGGCATTCATCATGAAAGTGAGTTCAACGTTCGGTGTTTTATCGCTCATCATTATTTCGGTGTTAAGTGATGAGAGCAATATTATGAAGAATCCTAAAGTGGAATCCTGGATCTCAACGGAAAATTTTACGACAATGATCAAGAAGTCATTTCTTTACTCTAAATGTTGTAATATTTTTTTAAGTGGTTTGTATATGTGTGCTCGCAAACCTATTTTATTTCAAAAAAGTAATGTATAGTTTGTAAAATAATTTTTTTTTAGAATCGGTTTACGATGTGGAAGTATTATTCAATCAATTTATCAATATTTATCCGCATGAATATCTCCTACATAGAATTCTCTACGATTGTCAAGGATATTTCTTGCTCGGACCGACGGATGAGGAAATAGCAAAGGCTATGCGAGTGTAAGCAAGATATCTAATCTTCAAAATGTATAATCTAATAGATTATACGTATATTTAAAAAATAAAATATATAATCTAAAAATATAAAATTTTTTTAATAATAATAATATAGAGAATGATAGGATTAAATTCAATAATATAAAATAAAGAACATGAATAAATATAAAAGATAATAGACGATTAATTAAAACATACAAATATATATATATATATATATATTTCTTTTTGGCAGAGTACCTTCTTCAATCTCGACGACAGAAATTCTTGTTATCATCAATGGTGAATTGAAAAATACTTCGAAACTTTTTAATGTATCTTTATATGGAAATTCTAATGCAAATATTGTATCAAGATCTGGAATTTGGACCTTATCAGAAAACTATTTAGAACCTAGATTCTTTCTAAAAGTAAACAGGTATGCAATTTTTGTAATTTATTCCACGTGTCTATATTTTTCTCGTAATAAATTATATATTAGAAATATATAAATACTAGTTTAAAATATTCCATATTTTTTATATCGATGAAATATTATGTAAGCAAAAATGTTACATAATTTGAATGGTATAAATTATAGTTACGATAAACTGATGTCTGAATTCAGAACGATTAATATGAGAGGTAGAGAACTGCAAATATGTACTTTTTATCAGCCACCTTTTTCCTACCTAAATAAAACAACGAAGAAAATAATTAATGGCGTCGAAGTAAAAGTTTTTCTAGCAGATGATGGTGAATAAAATTATTTAAATTTATAATTAATCTAATCTTAATTATTGCAACAATATTTGATATCAGTTAGTTAAATTTGGATAAAAAATAAAATAAAAACGTGTTTATATCTTATAGATAAAGAAAAGGATGGAATAGAAACAAAAATATTTCTGGTTCTAGCAGAGAAATTGAATTTTACTTGGACAATACAAACCCTACAAGGAAATTACCGGTAATTTTGCTTATTCTAGGTTTTTTATTGTGTTAATGCATGCCATATATTAATTTTAAAAATAAGCTAATTTTTTTATAGATACGGTCGACGCATAAATAAAACAGAATGGAGTGGAGGTGTTATCCAACTTATACGAGAAAAAAAGGTACAATTACTTAAATTTAATTAAAGTAATTTAAATTCTAATAAACATTATTTTTATAGTATAATTAATAATAAGAGCCCATTTTCACCTTTTGTGAATAAAAAATTTTAATTTTTTTATGATTTCTTAAACTGAAAAGCAGAGATTCTCCAATTATTATATAGGGTAGTTAAATATGAAAATAAATCCCTTCTTCTCATTCCAAAAATAATCAATACAAAAGAAAACACATGTCAACTAATAGCGCAAGTGTTTTATTTAATTAAAAAGTATTACAAAATTACAAAGATGCACATTTTTACTCGAAATCCTCATTTCTTCTTTTTCAATGCGATTTAGACGTCACCCTTCGTAGTAACACTCCAAATTATTTCGAGCTTATAAAAGCTATAACAATATCTTATTCAAGTCTCTAATTATTATGCTATTTGAAATTTGCTTCTAATATATTTTAAATATTTCTCATGTTTTAAATATAAAAGAAAAAATAGAGTTTAAGTATTAATCTTTCTCTGCCGAAAAATATTTAAATATTGGATTCTTTCAATTCGATTAAGATGTAACAAAACAATTTCTTGTTTCATATGAAGGTTGATCTAGCATTTGGGAGTATCTGGTTAACACAGAGTCACAATGAATTCATAAATATGTCCACACCATGGATTCAGATGTTTATACATTTTTTGGTACCGCGACCGCAACCAATTACAAATTTCTGGGCGCTTACAAGACCTTTCTCAGTGGGTTGTTGGATACTTATAATAAGCATGTTATTTACTAAGAGTATATATATGCATACACGTGCTAAGATCGATCCAAAATTTCCGAAACGTAAGTTAAAAATATATGTACATCGTAATATTAGTATGTACTAGTACATAATTTAGATCTTTTAATTTTTCATAAATGCATTCTTTTTTCTAAATTGCTACAAATTTTATCAAACAATCAGAATTTTCAAACTACTTTTCAAACACATCGTGCATAGATTTAAGATAAAAAAATAATGCAGTTTTTATTATATGCTTGCAGGTTTATGATACATGTAGAGAAATATATATTTTACTCAAACAATTCTTTTCTTATCTTTATTTTCTTCAATAATAAACTTTCACTTACATACTGTAATATAATAATATCTAGATAAAATATATATATGAGAGTTAAAAATGTTAGATATAATATATTCTTAGGATTTCGGAGCATTTTCTACACGATTACAGAATTGATTGGTCGTTTAGTGGGCACGTGGGTGCCTCGAAACACCGCTAATGCTAGATTTGAATTGCACTTATGGCAAACTACAGGATTCCTGCTGGTGTCCGCTTACTGCAGCAGTCTTGCAGCAAGACTCACGAGTTTGGAATATGCGGACAAGTAACGAAAATTTGCATGTTATCTTTGAAGTTAATTTTAAATTTAATTAATTTAAGTAAAAAAAATCATTTGTCACTACCTGAACTCTCTTTATTATAGTTTACTCATCTTTTTAAGAAACTGTGGAATGCTTTTTTTATTTATATATATATATAAATATGTATAAATAATATATTATATATTATTCATTTAAAATAAAAGATATCGAAATCGCTCATTTTTATAGAATCGATACGGTACGTCAATTTCTCGAGGCTAACTTATCATGGGGCCTTATGAGTCCAGCGCCAGAGTGGTCTGATTATTTTGAAATGGAAGTACGTAAAAATTTATGTTGATATAAATAGATATTTTTTTCTATTACCGCATTGCTAATATATATACATATATATTTTTTTTCAGGATCCCTACATAAGCAAACTGCCACCAAAATATATATCAGTGATGGATCAAGAGGCATATATCCATACCTTAACCAAAAAGGGTAAATTCGCAATTGTTGGGAAAATCATAGACTCAATATTTTTTCCTGAAGATGATATTTACAATGAGGATATAAAAGTAAGCTGCAAGAATATGTCTATTTAAAATATTAAAAATAATTCAAATGAATTGTAAACTATGTTTGTGTGTGTAAGGACTACAGACTCATGAAAGAACAATTGGCCAATTATTATTCGTCCTTTGCGGTTCAACCGTGGCTATTACGACCTATTAACATGGTAATACAACAATCACGCAGTCAATTATTACTTTTGTACATTTTATCACAAAATGTCATAAATACAATACATTTAGAGCTACATTCGTAATTTTTTTTCTATAGAAACTTTCAAAATATTTTTTAGTTCAAAAATAAATGTTTAAATAATTATATAAACTATCACTAAAACTTAAATTAAAAAACGTGTATTATCATACAAATTAATTTTCTTCAGATTCAACTCGCAATTCTATCAATTAAACTATGTTCATTTTTAATAGTAAATAGTATATTATATGTATCTTTTAAGAATTAGAATTAATTATTATACATTTAGAAATATATTTACGATCAATTGAACATACAAGAAGGCAATAAGCTTAACATATTGATACTGTAAACATTACAAATTAATTTGAGCACTCTTTGATAGTTAATAAATTTTATATATATATATATATATATTTATATACATATATATACAGGGTGTCCCACAATTAGTGAGCCAACTC
>VBVR01002325.1:1572-23447 GCA_011638315.1 Tetramorium parvispinum
TCCCTACCCTCCTCTCACTGCTCTTTCATCTTCCGCTTTCTGATTTCGACTTGCGCGATCGTCCGAGTCTGAATGTGATACACATCGCGCGGCGATCGATTTCTGCATTCTGCTGAGAATGGCATTCGATTTCCGAATGGTGGGCTCGTTAGCGGTGGGAATTAGTTCTTATCGTACACTTGAAAATGTTGTCTACTGTAAAGATTAAAAATTTACTAGCGCATCATGCAAGTAAAAGGGAGAGATATGCAAATAATCATGAACAACGTGCAGCATTTAAATGTTAATCTTATCTTTAATGTATTCTCTCTTTCAACTGTGCCTGAAAGCATTTTTGAGAAAC
This sequence comes from Tetramorium parvispinum, assembly GCA_011638315.1. Classification (NCBI taxonomy): domain Eukaryota; kingdom Metazoa; phylum Arthropoda; class Insecta; order Hymenoptera; family Formicidae; genus Tetramorium; species Tetramorium parvispinum. The sequence goes on from VBVR01002325.1 coordinate 1,916, forward strand.
GCACGCGATATTGCGTTTACACTTGCAGCGTTCTATTGGAAGTTTGCCGTGTTGGTTCGTTATATTGATAATCGGATGAGCACCAAGATAAAACAAATTTTGCGCTCAAGATCGAACAAGCTGTAAGTTTATCGGAGAACAAGAAAATTAAAAGATCATCCACGGTAAACATTTCTCAACTCTCGCTTCTCATTTTTTTTCTTTTCAATTTCAACAAGCGGTATCTATGGAATTCGAACGAGTATTCGTGAGTTTAGGAAGAACAATCGATTACTTGCAGTTCAAGTGAGTCTTGATTAAAATAGCAATTAATCGAACTGATGAGTAATATTGTAAAATAATAGAAAAATGTTCTGCGAAGGAGAATACTTTTCCACGGGAAATAACACGCTTGACACTTATCAGAAATGGATGGCAATTGCAAAACTGATATCATATTTTTATTTCGTCGCGACTGATTTTTTTAATAGTTTACTATTAAAGTGCTTTGCTTGATCGCCATACCTTCTCGACGTGGACGGCCATCTATCAAAGGCCCTCAATTCGGTGTAACAAGAAACGGGGGACTAGGTGCTACCCGCGAAAATCACAGAGATGGACACGGAAAAAGACTGGGACAGATGCAAAAAGGGCGAGGCCATAGGTAACGAGCAATTGTAGGGGGGGGAGGGGGGAGGGCCGTTATCAGTAACAAGCGGAATTGCATTGTGCGCCGAAAAGCCCTCCGGCAAAGGTCTCATTACTACCGTCATGCGAATCCCAAGCGATACAAACGAGTACCTCTACACGCTTGTCCCCGGTGAATAGGTGCAAGTGGCACGTGTGAGTGCACAGCGGCATGCGGCGTGGACACACGTGCGTGTAGTGTATCGTGTAAGTACGAGTATTATCGCGTTGTGTACACGTCGTCGCTGCAAGGGCTCCATTATACTCTGATATCGTTACGCGAACCGTGCCGGGACGGTTTGTATAAGTGATGGCCCTACGATAATGCCGTAACATTAACGACGAGGATTTTGTTACGGTCGGATCGTCCCTGCGGATCGAGTATACAATGAACGGGTTAATTATTAAGGATCGAGGGCGCAGAAACACAAAGGATTCAGATGCATGCGGATTTCTCTGTTGCGGTGACGGCGACAGTTTATCATTCACAGACTTGAAGATCTGAAGATTTTGGAGTCCACACGAGCAGAGTTTGCACAGTTGGTCGTGTCAGATTTTAATCCTCCGGTCGTCGTGCGGCGACTTTGGTAAATATTATTTCCGAAATGAGGAAATGATATTTGTTTTCTTTATTCTTTTCTCACGAATCTGAAAACCTAATTAAACAAAGAGAATATTTGTGTTGTCGATATCGTAGAAGATATAAATTGATTTTTTATATTGAAGTCGTCTCTCTTAAAATTACTCTTAATTCGTATTATGAAAAATAACGTGAATAATTAAATGACGTAATAAAAATTATATGGGTTTTATATCGTTATCGAACTCAAGATGTAGCTTATAAAATATTATTGATATTTATGTGTTTTGACAAAATCTTGTAAGATTCAATATAAAGGTATTTTTTCGAAATCGACATATTTTCAAAGATTAAATTTTTGAAAGTATTAATAAATATTCTTAAATGCTTTTGACAGAAAACATTTTTTATCACAATTGCAAGTAATTAAAAATGTAATTGTAATTCATTTCATTAGTAATCGATATTTAGTAATAGTTAGTAATTGGAAGATATTTGAATTGTGCTTATTCGAACAATAATTTAATTGTAATTGTTCCGCTTTATTTTTCAAATTTATTGGAAATTATTGAATATTATTTGCTATTTACGATCGATTGAGAACTATTAAATAAAAGGAGTACTTTGAATGAATAAACGTGAAATATAAAATAAACGAGAATTCATGCGAATTCATGCGAGAAGCTGTAATATGGATTCGATTGTAATGCAATTAGTAATAATTTGAAAAAAATTTTTTAAATATAATTTAGAGAAGCTCGATTCGCGGAATTCTTCCAACGCAGAAACTCTCTCCGATTTTTTAAATTCCTTTCCATTTCTTCTAATTCTTCCCACTTTATGCACTTTAACATCCAATTCTTCAAAGTAGGTCGGATTTATCGAATGCAATTCCCTTCAAAATCTTTAATCATTCGGCTTGACCGGATAAAATTTTAGTCGACAAATATCAGATAAGTGTAGCTCGTCACCGTTTTTGCTTGCAGCAATTTTAAATCCGATTACCGTGATAGTGCTCGTTATTAGAGAATCCCTCCGTGCCGAGGCCAACTTCTTTCAGTATTTTCCTGCGAGTCGCGTTTACATAGTTCGACTCTCGCGTAGTCAGCTAAACACTTTGCTGTCATGCTGAAGGTTCATTACACCGGTTGTATAAATCAACACAGTAATAATAAACTCGAGATGACGGCGCAGTCATGTCTAATAATGCGCTTCAATCAACAGGGGGAAAGGAGCGAGTGGAAGACGGGCATTATTTGAGCGATTGAATATAATTATATAATAATATTTTTCAATTTTGTAAAAGAGAGTCTGCACGTTGAGGATCACTTTTCTGCCTTCCAGAAGACGAACGAAGAAATCTTTTTATTCTTAGTTGAAATTTATAACGCACGAGTATAATGTTACGAGCACAAATATAAATTATTCACCGTAATGCAATTTTTAATGTGAAGATTAATTACTTATTCCGAGTAGCAGTGAATATGAATAATGACAGTAATGGACGGGCAAAACAAAATTAAATAAATTTTAATTATTTTTATAAAAATGTAAAAATTTGACGGGGTTAACTTCGTAGACGCTGACAATGTTGCGGCAAATTCACTTCGCGGCAGAAGTAAAAGCCGTAGTAGAACGATATACGTGTCGACGATGACGACCATTACCGCGCAGACCGCGTATGTACGCGGCCCACATGAGCGTCTCTCAAAGCACGACAGACGCGAAGCGGTTACGACGTTGGCACTATTCGCGTCGCGAATTATTAATTTGCGCACCAACGATACGGCCTCCCGCGCAATTCTCGTTTTGCGGTGAGATTCCGTGTCAACGTTAAAGCGTATCACACCGTATCGCGCGCATCGCAGATTGAAGCTGCATCGCAGTCGCGCATTGAGGATTGAAACTTCACGAGGAGGAAGATAAAGTTGCTGGATTTCGGGGCGGGGACCCAGTTTACGTTTTCAATTCCCAATTGCTCGCGCTATCTCGATCTCAGTTTCCAATATTCCAACGTGTACGATCTTCTCTTTACGGCATAAGTTTATAGATGGTTATCACAATATAGAGAGGGGAAGCTTTAATGACGTCGTTAGAGATTGAAGCGTGTGATAACATAGTGAAAATTATTATTCTGCACTGAAAAAGAATTCTGGTTAAAAACGGACGAATCAGATAATCTTGTAGGATTGGTCAAATATTTCTGGTTATTATAAATAGAACTCAATACTTTATAATTTATAAAGTATTGTTGTTATAATAGAACTCGATATTTTATAACTTATAAATTTTCTTATTGAGTCTTAAAATTAAATTATCTATTTATAATAACCAGGGACTGATATTATAAATAGAACTTTATTAGGGTTATTATAAATAGAACTCGATACTTTATAACTTTTAAATTTTCTTATTAAGTCATTAAATTATCTATTGATAATAACCAGAATTTCTATTATAATAACCGGAATTTCTATTATAATAATAATCAGAATTTCTATTATAGTAACCAAAATATTTGATCGATCCTACAAGATTTTCTGATTCCGTTTTTAACCAGAATTTTTTTCAGTGTGTAAATGAACTTTTTGAAATTCCTTCGACTTATTACACCCCTTCCTCCCCTCTTTTTTTTTAGACCGTTTCTACTGTTCATGTAAAAGTATAAAGTCATACAGATGAATACACGTACAGTGCGAATGAAATATGTATATTCGTTTGTATTTCACTGCGAATATGTGTTCCGCGCCTGTGCTGCGTATGCATGTAATATAATGCATCCGCATAGTTGTGTGTATGTACGAGAAACAGTCATACGCTGTTTTGTAGAAATAAAACATCGCGACATTATTTTTTCGTTTCTCCCTCCTATCTTTCGCCGTGCTGTAGCTGTTACAGATTTTACTCGTAACTAAACAATGTTTATTACTCTGTCGGCTTTGTTGCGCTGTAAGTTGCGCCGTAGCGTTACGTGAGCAATCAATTAGGCGGCCGTGGAGTTATTTTTTAATTTTGCGTTCTGCTCACACGAGAGATAAAAAGAGTGACGTGTTCAATCATTTTGTTTTTGTCCACTCCTCGAAAACATTTCTTTCGTCTTACTCCGTTTGTTTTCCCATCGACAGATAGGCAATTACCAATAGAAGTTCGGCGCAAATGGTGGAAAAGGATAATAAAACTCGGGAATACGCCCCGTCATCTCCTCTTTGGAGATATCCCGTTTCGTCAACAGCGCAAATTTCGATATACCGTAAAATTCCCATCGAGGAGGACGATTGGCTTGATATCTGAAAATAAAGAATATAAGCGGAGAGCGAAGCGACGAGAGAGAGAGAGAGAGAGAGAGAGAGAGAGAGATATAAGCTCGCATGAGAGAAAGAAAATGAGAGCTCAATAAGAACTTCTCAATTGCTGGATCATCAATTTCCAGAAACGGCCATCGAAGATAATTAAAACGTCGCCCCGCGGTATTCGCGTCAATCATCGTTTCGCGATAGAAATTAATTTCATATTCGCGGCGATGGTAATGTTGCATAATTGAAATATTCATGTACTGCTGGGCAATTAAAAAAGCAGCATGGATTCATATCTACTGAAGCGCATAAAGGTACCTTCTGTCTGTGTCCTCGCGATTCTATTCTTTCTATCTCTAATAATTATATTAGTCTTCTACTTCTGTAATGTTTAATTAATTTACGCGCGTTTAATCGAGATGATGAGATTTTTTTTCATGATACGGTGAAATAGTTTGCGTGTAAAATACATAACTATCACATTCAACATTATATTACAAGAATTATAAAAATCATTCAGTCGTCTTATTACGTATGAAATGAATTAACGGGATAATTATTTTTGAAATTCGATGTTTCAGTTGTAATTGGTTTATTGCCTATTGTATATTGTGTGCCGCGGATAATCTCCGTTTGTTTTATTTCACAATAGATTGTTGAACAATGCGCAGTCACTAATAAAATTTGCTTACACAGCTATATAAAGCGTATTTAAATTGCTGTACTGTTAGACACGCTCTATGATTTCCTATCTGAATACATTAGTAAAGATCCCATAGGTGCCACAAACGTAGAAATTCTATTGGTCCGCGTCCAACAATTCCACAAATCGTGCATTTTATTTAGCATAACAAATTACATCGCATAAATTTTCTCACAAATACGCCGCAACGGCGAGCCTCCTCGTGTTGCTGATGTGATTACCCAAAATTGCTGCAGTCTATTTAAATGTATTTTACTTGAGGATAATTTTACTAATATATTTTACATTAGGAAATTCCTTGCATGCAGCTATTGCTTAAATCTTGTTTTTCTAATTCGAGTCTTAATACATTCCCTGAGAGAATTCTTGTTTATAATCATGTAGCAAAATATTTGACGATAAATTTATTCTTTCATTGTTATTTTCTTTTTCTGAGAGAAAAAGAGAACGAACATATCTTCCTCTTTTAGAGGAGTCATCTGACACTTTGAAATCACACGCGAGAAGGAAGAGAGAATAGATAATTTTTCTTTTAAACAATACAAAATCAGATAGAGAGGATTAATCTGATACAGCTAAGTATTAGTTTTCAATTCAATATTATTAAAGCTAAAAATTAAATTATTCTATTCTACCATGTTATTCTTGCAACTGTGATTCTTATCTACCTATTATTTCTCTTTGAAATTTCTCAAATGATTTTATTGCGCGATTTCTTTCTACAGGATTAACATACGAAATATCTTGATGATTTGTAAAAGTTTTACGATAAATCAAGTAATCCAGAACTTCGGCACTTTAATATTTGAACAATCCAATCATACGAGGGCAAGTGAGTGGCACGAGTCCTGAAACGTGTTCGGACTCGGCAAGCGCACGATCCTTTTTTGCGGTAAATTGAGACCCATCTTGCGCAAATAATATGAACGTATTCTTCTGAATATAAACTTTCAACGCGTGCCTATTTACTTAAAAAATGCGGTAGTTTGTCCAACTAAATATACGAATTTATATTTAATTAATCTAATACGCTTAAGCATGTTTAGATGTTAGAATTTTTACTTCCAAACTAGACAGCCAGGCGGAATATCAATGTATCGTATAAAAACGAGACGTACGTTGGCTTGATTCTAATTTGAACTTGTGTCTCTATTTCTAACATAATTTAAATCTAACTGACTCAGAGAGAATTCTAATATAATCTAACTTGTTCTTAACCAATTTAACTTTTGCAAAGTCATTTACAGATTTATAATAAGTTGTAAGAATCGTTCCTCATTTCTAACATCTGAAATCTAATGTCGCCGAAAAGGATATCGTAAATCTTTGAACGGAAATACGAAATTAGTATGACAAATAAGATTTTGTCACTTTAATTCCTTCTTGTCAACTAGCTGGTAAGTCGCATCGAGTATCTAACTTTGCCTTTCCGAATATAGCTTCGTTGTTATTGGATACATTGTGCCGTTAATTGTAATCGCCGTGATGGTACGCGCCCGGGTATCCTAATCGTCGCCACAGTAGCAGTGTTTTTAATCAGCAATTAGAGAACCAACACATTAATTTCCGGCTCGTCTGTTGTGGCATTCTCTCGGAGGCTGGCGGCAAATGCAAATAGGCTCGCTACTGGCCAATTGATTGAATTGACTCACGCGTTTACAAAATCATGTATGCTTTGCAGTAGTATTCCGTATTGCGTTAATGGTGTTTGATAGTTTTACTACTTTACAACATTGTACAAAATAATCTTACTCATTAAATATTGTAGTTGTTATAAAAAGATATATAAAATTATACTAATTTACTTTCCGCTCGCTTTCGCGAAACTTTCAATCAATAAAACTTGTATAATGTAATATTTGCATTTCAATTATACATTGTTGTATTCGTTTCAAAAAGTTTCATTATATTTTATATCGAAATATCCAGATTATTATTGAAAAATTATGTTTCGTTTCACGGTCTGCTAGTTGATAGTGCCCCTCGCAGCACACAAATAATTCTTATCTACGTCTCGCCGTAATAACATCGACAATGTCGTTCGAGTTTCGCTTGTATACATATAATTTACATGGCGGATAGTTCTTTATTTCCCTAACTACGCGCTCGCGTCAATACGAACGGCGAAGCGTTCCTCTCATCTTCATTCCTTCCAAATCACTATCTCATTGTCAGTTACATCCAATCGAACAACGAGGCGATGCGTCTATTATTCTGTGTGATTTTTGAAAAATGGACACGAGAGATATCGCGCAAGTAGTACGCGAATTATTTGGATTAAAATGCGACGTGTTCGTGTATTACGGTTTTTAGTTTATAACATTCGCCATGCGTCTGAAATTTATAACAAATTTATATATTTATACATTTCGTTTCGTCGTTATAAAGATCGATTATGATTTCAGAAGCAACGCTCGAGCCTTCCGTTTTAGGCCGTGTCTCCACGCGGAGTTAGAATTCTATCCGAGCCAATAGAATTGCTACTTTTCGTAAAACCTGCAAGATAATTGGCTCGCGTCGAAATTTGGGCCCGAGTATCATCGGGGTCCACGCGGATTTATTTAGACGGTAATGGGGGAAGCTATATTCCGCGTTTTCAATCCGGGCCAATAGAATCGCTACTTTTCGTAAAGGCTGCACGGTGATTGGCTCGCGCCGAAATCTCGGCCCGAGCCGAGCATCGGGGACACGCGGTGGACTTATTTAGACGGTGGTGGGAGTAGCTGCGCTCCGCGACTTCGCGCTTTTTTGCTAATTCCTGGAAATGCGTCGCGTTTAGGTTTACTGACGTTCGCGGAAACGATCGGCTTTTTTCTTATAAGCATTCACACTTTTTTCCATGTTATGACTACTTTTTTTCGGAGGAGCGCTCGCTTCAAGACGGCCAGCGAGCTCCACTCCTTCCTCTCCTTCCCATTTCTGTTTAAGATTATATCTCAGTTCTATTGCGGAGATTAACGTGGATTAAATTTATGTACCGCGAATTCGCACCTTTTCTATTCAAATCCTCTAAATGTGTCACGTCGCGATTGATCGCGGCTTGCCTAAAAGCGACTCGTCTTTTCATTTCGTCATTATAAAGATTATAATCTCGAAATCAAAGCTCAAGTCGCGCTCGTAAATTTTGTCTATGTTTGGTAAGTCTTTCTCCGACACGAGATAAAAATTAATTTTGAGATTTTAAAAGTGATAGCCTTGTTCGCGTTTCGGTTAATCTCTTTTTCTCGAAAAGTGCGCTTGTATCTTGATTCCGTCGCGGAGCCGTAAAAATGAAATCGAATTACTTATCCTTCATAATCCTCGCGTCTTTTAACCCGTTGAAAGTGAACATCGCAACAACGGACAAGTGAACAAGTTAAATATCGAAAGTGTCGAATTGAACAACAGGTGATCGTCCGGCGCGTTCGCCAAATCTGCGCGATCGTCTTCGAAATTTCGAAAAAGTTGCAATAATCTAATTTAATTTATTCGGTCGCACCAACGGCGTATGGCGCTCGAATTCTAGTGATAGTGTAAGTGCATAATAAAGTTATTCAAGTGTTAGTGTGATTGTGCGAAGTGAGGATGCAAAGAACTGCAGAAGGGTGGAAAAGGTTTCTTCGTTTGTTAATACAGATAGCTTCTGTAAGCAGTCATTATGTTTATGACAGAGTTCAGTCAGTCAGTTTGAATCGTTTAACTTGATGTATGTTTATCACAGTCTCTTTTAGTTAAAAAAAAAAGAGGGAGTGGCCATTTATGGTTGGACATTCTGTATGTTCGTGTATACACACGATATATAGAATATTTTTATGATGTCGGTGATTTACGCGTGACTCAGTGACGTACTTCAAATCTGTGCCTTATTTTATTCATAAAGTTGATCTTTTGTGATGGAAGGAAAACCAGGGAAAGGAAAGAAGAAAGTGAAGAGAGAGTGAGTAGAAGAGGGAATAGGAAGCGGGACGGGGAGAGAAATACGAGAATGGAGACGAAACATGGAAAGAGATGAGAGTAGAAGAAATCGGAAAGTGGAGATATATAATGCAGTTGGGTGAAGTGAGTTAGGCAAAAAAAAAAAGAACGTGAAATGCATGGAATAGAAGAATGCCTAGGGAGGGAGAGGAAGAGGGAGAGTGAAAGAGCAATGAAGGGATGGAGATGGCAATTCGGATATACAATGACTGCGCCATTTCCAGTTTTTTATTTGCCTTGAATATTTTGCGATTAAATAGACGTTTCATGGAAATCGGAAAAAATAAAGATTTATGAATATAAAATTTACGTTACAAATTATACGATTTGTAATTGTCTGCACAATTTTAATAGATTTTTTTTTAAATATTTGGAATTAAACATGTTATATTTGATAAATACATAAAGTTTGAAAATGGATACAGGATATAGGTAAAATTAATAAAAAGTACTAGAGTTTTCACCACTTCAAGATCTCCGGATTTGGAGAATTTAGTATCGGAATAGATTTGAAGACACAAGCTATGACACGTGCTAATCGGTTTATCGGCGAACTTTCATTGATACAAGCGATATCCGACTCTGTTAACGACCTTCACATCTCTCTGCTTTCATTTTGCATGGGAAAAGTAATATCAGCTGTATTTTTTTGCTGACCATTTGTTCTTTGCGTCAGATAAAGGGATAAACTCATTATCCTTTATGCGTAACTACGATCGAACAAAGTCTTATTATTGAATTCATGTTCAAGTATTAACTGTTATATTTAAACCAAATCCTTCCAATTTTCTGTTTTTATACATGTATTCGTTCTGATATAATTTTTTTTTATTATTATTTTTACAATATTTGACAGTTTTGGGAAAGCTATTACGAAGATTTTTTTTTGAAACTTATGATAAATCTGCTGGTATTCCAATTTATCATTAAATATATTACAGAAATCATCATAGAAAGAAAGAAAAAGGAAAAAATTTAATTTTATTCCTCACAAGAAAACATAATGATTTATATATTTGAACAATCTTTTCTTAATATTTCCAGATGAGAATGAAAGAGAGAAATGAAAATTGTAATTCTTCAATTCTGTTTCAGTGTTTAATGTTTAGAGAGAGTTGTGAAGACTCTGATACTTCGAATATACATAAAAGTTTGTTCCATATTATAAATTTTTGAGGTTTATAAATTTTTTAACACTTAACCAAATACATATATGAATACTATATAACGTAAGTAGCAACGTGCGACAATATCTTCACTCCGAACTTTTGCGAATTTTATATGAAGGGACTCGAGGATCTCTGTTGAAAGAAACATTCTTAATTCTATAAATATGAAGTTTGAACATCAAAAGTAGAAAAATTTTAAAAACATTTTATACAGGTTTGAGAAAAATTTGTCATAGATCCGAAATCCAAGATTTTAAGATGTCAAATATGTAATTACAAAAATTTTATGAGATTTAAACAAAATTGAGGAATATGAAATGTATCGAAGAAGGCAATACTTTACCCTGAATTATTTTCTAGCTATCGAATAATTAACGATGTTCACAAAAGATCAGAGTGGGCTTTCATCAAAGCTTAATCAGGCTTTTGAAAAAAACATTGTATTAAACTTCTCGGTTGGGGGGTTGGTGAGTTGCTGTGGAAATTGTGTAATCCTTTCGTTTGTTCCGGATTACGCGGCAGCCGTTTGCCAAAAAGAAAAAATGCAAAATCGGATGCACGCGAAAATGTTATATGTGGTTTTATATGCGGAATGACGAACCCGCCGTACTTTTTAAAATGTTTCCATTAATTTTTTCCATTATGCGTTGTCACGAGTTTAACGTCACATTATCGCGTTGTCACGTCGCGTTTTCGCGCTTTCAAATAGAAGCTCTTGTATTAAATATGATAAAAATGCCTTCCAATTTGTTCGGAATTAACGCGACAGCTGGCTTCGCTAGATAAACGAAGATCTGCGTAATTTTTAACAGTGGAATGTGTATATTATATTGTCCCCAAATGGAAAATTATTGTTATTAGAGTAATGTTGTACAGAATAAAGTACTTCTTAATTTCTCAGAAGGACGAAACGTGAATATTGGAAAACCGTGGAATATGTTATATGTTATGTGTATGTAATATCATATATTATAGTTCTGTTACTAATATAATTACAGTTAGAAAAATTATAATTTATCTCAGAAATTAATTAATAAAAAATCCCAGAATCTGTATGCATCTAAATTTTATTTAATTGTTTGTTATGCATTCAATATTTTAAAGATGCTTTTTTAAATCAAATTTTGGTGGGATTTTGTTTATTAATGCCAAGAAAATTCACTTTTATTTCATGATCGAGTTTAGCGCAAAGCTGATGTACGTTCCTGGACTTTCATTGAGACATAGCGACGCGGCGAATCGACTTCCGCCACTTCTTCCTCATCCTTTTAAAAGATTAGTAGGGCGAGAAGGAGATTTACCGTGGTGAGGGCTTCTTCTTTGCGAGAAGGTGGGCTTTGCGAGAGAAATCCGTTGCTTTTATTATTTCAAACGGAGAATAATGGAGTTTTGTGCGACCAACGTCGCAAAACGTCTCAATAAACCGCTTCGTTATCTTCTTATTATCAGACTACTATTGTATTAGCTGTAATTTGCGCAAAAATGAGGATTCGCAATTAACATCTCACATTTCAATATTTTATTATTAGAAAGTATTTTTATCAGTGCTTAATCTCTTTACGTATTTAAAAATATATTATAAACGGTGTCACGTACCTAACGTGGTAGTGCTTATTAGATTCACAGTCACTAAATGTTCTCGTATCGAACATATTCGCCCATGTGCGCCTATTTTATTACATACACTCGTATGTTATTGTATTGCCTAAATAAAACATTTCTATCGATTAATTTGATATTAACAAAATAAGTTGTTTAGCTTTTAATTTTAAGTTTAATCTTTTATACATTTACAAATATACTATTTATTAGTCCTCTATAACCAAATTTCTCTTTTTCGTGTCTAAAAAAATTATATAACAAAACTAATAAATATTAACCTTTGGATAAAACTGGATAAAAACTAATAAAAACGATTTTAAAATTTTTTATCACAAAAAACCCGTTTGTAACTAGGAATACAATACTCGTGTGGCGAGAAAATAAAATAAGACTAAAAAATATAGTTATATGAATACGAAGTCACACAGAGTTACATGGCACTAGAGGGTTAATATAACTTTGAGTAATAATGTATAAATGATGCATCTGGGGATGCGTTCCATTTCGCGCCCGCAACGCTCTTGGAATCGTTTCAGCCTTGTTGTTTGTCAAATGTGTGAACAAGAATGCACGATGCTCGCGAGCGTTACGAGCGCCGAGTGGATCGTACTCTAGCTGGAGTGCGTGTCTAGATATGCGTCCGATTTGAAAATGCTTACCGATTGTAAATTTAGCAGGACACGTATGTGAGACACGGTGTTAGGGGAGGGGAAAAAAAGTGCTGCGAGGTACTGAACATCTGCTTTACGTGCTATTTCCGCAGCGGAGGAATCTTGTTTAATGCACTTAGAGTTGTTTGCACGTTTGCAACGGCCAATCCGGGGTGCAGAATTAATCAGAGAATTCCGAGTTTTAACCGATTTAACATCCGCTTCGCGGCGTTACGCGCATTCATCGTTGAAATCAGGACAGTATATAAAAGCTTTTCGTTGTACGTGTTCTCCGTAAAAAGGATACGTGCTAGGAAATTATGTGGCTTTCTGACGGCGACAATTCATTTTTCAAGCTCTCAACGACGCGCACTTCTTCATGTATAAGAAGAACCTTTGGGATTACTGCCGTTTTGTTTCGATTTTGCATTGTGCATTTGCAGATCTATTTGCTTCTAACAAATTTTTTTACAGTTTTAGTAAAATTAATTTCTTGATAGTCGTTTTAATAAAATAAAAAAATTTATCAATTTTAAAAATATAAAAGTATATCAATTTCAGTTTTAATCGAAAGGTGGAAAGGACAACAACAGATAATGCAATACTGCGAAGACGATATATAGTTGGAAGCTTGGGGATAATAAAGGAAACTGATAAGCCACGTTGCAGTTAGGTAATTGAAGTTTTAGCTTCGCTATTTAACTGCAAGACCAGCGAACAAAAGTGTGTTTAATTAATGCAATACAATGCAATATAATGCAATACAAGACAAACCGTGCGATTACTAAATGTGCACTTCGACTGCTAGCCGTCTTCGTTCGCGCACTTACGGCATCGCAAAATGCTTTGTCGCTTTGATCATCCAACCAACGTTTTTATCAAGAATTTTCCTTCGCGTGAAAATTCAAAATAGCGAATATTAAATTAAAAGAGCAGACATGCCTAGCCATTAAAGTTAAAGCATGAATATTGATTGGACCATTGAGAAACGTTGTTTCTCAGGGTGAATAATTAGCAAAATTATTGATAGGTCAAAAATTATCTGAGGTAACATTGAATGAACATTTTGGATTTTAATTTTAACAATTAATATATAAACCATGATTTATTGAACTATTGAGGAACGCTAAGTTTCTCGGGATGAATAATTAGCAAAATTATTAATGGATCAAAAATGATGTGAGGTAACATTGAGTGAACATTTTAAATGTTAATTTTAACAAATAATATATAAAGGATGACTATTTATTGGACCATTGAGAAACGTTGTTTTTCAGGATGAATAATTAGCAAAATTATTGATAGGTCAAAAATGATCTGAAGTAATATTGAGTGAACATTTTGGATTTTAGTTTTAACAAGTAATATAAATATTTCAATTGCACTATTAAATCCTAAGAGTTCAGTGTAATCTTGAAATTTGAATCCTCTTCCATCTTTCGAATACTATTAAATTTTTTTCCAGCGGCCAAAGGTAATCCATATGTAAATTCGTCGGTTACGGGTATGTCGATGAACCAATTATCATGATATTTGAAAAACGAGCGTTTTGTCCTGTCGGGGACAACGATATGGCATGGTATTGGCTTGATAAACCTATCGTAGCATCAACGAGGCAAATCGAGAGCGAAGTGCATCTTGCGTCCGATGAAAACCACGCAATTTCCAATGGTGGCCTCTGCTCCAAAAATTAATGGCCCGATCGGGCCTGTCCGCGACTACAAGGGAGGTTAACGTCGGGGTTGAGTTCCCAATTTCCTGCTATCCTTTTTTTTTTATTTTCCTTCCTCCTTTCTGTCCCGTTGCGCCGCCGTCGCCGTCGATCGACGAAGCGTTTCGCGTCGATGCCATCAAATGCCATAAAATGAAATGTCCGACGATGAAAGCGAATGATGGCGGTGGGGTGAGGCGAAAAACGAACGAGCGGGAATGAACAGTCGGGCCAATCACGATGCGACCATCGTTAGACCCTGCGTTTGACGCGGGCGTTAAGTGTACAGCCTCGTATTGTCATGTTTAGCAAAGACAACTGTTGTTTAATAGTCGAGCGATTCATTTCTAATGCTTCCTGCCCGTCTAGGGAGTTGCCGTATCCCGTTCCTTCTGTCTCTCTTCCTCTTTTACGGTTTGAATTTTCATTATTAGACTTTGGAATTACATAGACTTAGAAGGCAGTCAATTTGTTCCTAAAGAAGAGATAGTTTACAATTTTTTCATGGAGAATGTTCTTTTACACAGTTTGTCGCAAACGTTGTTGTGCATGTATTTTAATTAAAAATTACACGACATTTTATTAAAGATTAAAAAATCTTAGACGAGTGGTATCTTTTTTCTCCAATTTAACATTTTATTTATGCTTCTCTCCGCGGAATTTGGAATTAAGGGAGATTAAATATTTGCGAGAACATTGCAAATTTTCCTTAATGCAATTTTTAAAGCGTCAATGTTTTCTAATAAGATGCAATTGAAGATAAGAGAGCTTCAGTAAATAGGTTTAAAAAATGCCAAGTAAAAACAAGAAGAATATCAAGATTTAAGAGGAAACTGATACTCGCATATACGTATACAAAATGTACGCACTTACCCTAAATAAAAATTGTTATGTTCTTGAAAGGCTCGAAATATTAATAAATTTTATTTCATTTTCTACCATTCTCTTGCGTGAATTTAATTTTTGCTCTTGCTTTCTCAGTATTATATTACGAGCATGATCCACATCTGGGAATCCTTGTTGTCATTAGGGAAATTTCTCCGCGAATGTCAGGTCGTCACGATATTAAACGGCACCATGGAGTCGCGTTAGAGAATCGCGTAATACTCCGTAGACGCGTCGCCATTGTTCTAGCCGTAGTAAGGTGACTGCGGAGAAAATAATATTGGCTGAAAGCTTCCTCCGAAATGTTTGCTGGAGGGAGCACGATATCTACAGATTTTGACAAATATTGTCGCGTATTCGTTTGAAAGACTACTGAGAGTTGGAAAATGTCACCGTGAATTACATACAATACAAAATAGTAAGATATAGAAATAATAACATTTAATAGACATACAATATACATATAATGTTATATAGTATATGTATATTTATAATATTATTTTATTATTAATTGTACTCTTATATTTCTTCGATAATATTGCGCTGGTTCTCCAAAAATGTCCACGTAACTCTGTAATTTTTAATGAGGAAAGAATTACGTAAATAGATTTCTCTTGAAAACATTTATAAATACATATATATTTTATTTATAGGTAAGGGAGGAACTGTGACAATCTTTTGGTACGTTAAAAAAAATATGACATCATGATGAAATGATGCAAGCTAATGAAAGGATGAGTGCGCTTAAAGGCAATTTAGCGCCGCATAGATAAACCAACATAACTCGACATGCTTACAATAACGCTATTAATTTTAGTTGTTAAAGTTATACGAGCCGTGAAACTCAAGGAAAGTAAATATTTGGCTGGTAGCACTTGATGTTGGCGCCCGCACCGCGTTCGCGTATCAAGTGGCACGCACTAATTGGCGCCACGCGTACTACTAATATACATAAAGTTAATATTTAAGCAAGAGTCCATCGCGCTCACTGAAGATATTACTTGCGTAGGTTTTCTTTGCAGTTTTAATTAATCAAGAAGCTTCATTTTTTTTGTAAAAGTTCAACTTTTTAATTTGAGAATTGTAGTTTTGTAAAATGATTTAATGAAATTTAAAATATTTAGTAATTAAATATAAAATGTAATCTCGGATTGCAATGCTAAAGATGCATGGTGAAATTCTCATGATGGAAATTTGTGGCAGGTAAGTGAAAATCGATCTATTTAAATCCATGAAAATAAATTAGAGGAGATGCTGATAATACGGGAGTTTTTTTATTTCTGTAATAAATTGAGATTAATCATAGTAACTATGTCAACGTCAGCATTCTTTATCTCTGCAAACATTTAGTTTTAGTTTGTCACACTATTAAATTCATCAAGTAAAAGGATTTTTCTAAAAATGCAAAATTACATTAAATTCGAATCTCAACAAAATTATAGTGATAATATAGGAACAGCAGGAAAGTTTAAAGAAAACACTTTTTTGTGAAGGTTTTTCTAGTACATGTAATATAACATGAAGTAAATATTTTAAACACTGAACATAGCACTTTTAATTCTTTAGTATAGATTCCAAGTTACTCAGTCTGTTAAAAAAAAAAAATAAGTGGATTGTAAAAGTTTTGTAATGGTTGAAAAACAATCACGTCCGCTATTTTTACAATCTCTTGTCTAACTGATCTGGGGATACCAGAGTAGGTAGACAAAATATTGTGAAATATTTGTGGCGAGAGTTACCCGGGTAGATAGTTCTTGCGTATCGAATTCTACAGTCATTCCTATATTACCACCATTTCCTCTATTGTTTTTCAATAAATTTGTAATGGAAGATTTGCGAGATACAGTTTCTCTTTATAACTTGTAAATTTATCGAATTGCGAAATGAAAGGCTTTACATCGATAATCTGCGAATTAAAATATTTTCCCAGCAATAATTCCTAAAGCCAAAGATCTGCATCACGCGTAAGACGGGCAAATCCCTCCTTCGGTGTCCTCTCCTTTCTTTTGAAATGATTTCTGCAATATCCTTAACGAAAACCCATTTCATCAGGATCTGTTTTCAAACGTAATATCGTTGACTATGTCCCGGCCGGTATTTGAATCAGGCTGATAGATACCGTAGGACTGTAACGGTAAAGACCGATATAATCCTCTTATAAGCGTGAACTCGGTACTTAGTCGATTACAAAGATGGTAGAGACGGCACGGGAGATGTTATCAAAGAATACAAGTCTGCGAGGCGATCGATTACATCGTTCGGCAGGCTAGATTATGGGTGGCGTTCTTGCACACCATTGGTCACCCCGGGGCTCTTCACGAAGACATCAGGCTACTGGCTGCAAATCTTATTTGAATTGGAGATGGCAAGTTTACCCCTCGGGTCGACTGACGTCGGAGAGTATAGGCAGCTTAAGAGGGAGTCGGTAAGTAGCTTAAGGAAGCTTGCGGGAGGTGAGGACGAGCATGCAGTGGTTTCGTCCATTGCTCTTGCCTCTCTATTTTGATATCAGCCTTCGAAGACTCACGGCCACGTGTTTGTGAATATTTTACAAAAGTCTTCTTTTGGTTGCCAAAAGAATATATTTCTTTTTCTCTCTCTCTCCGCCGCAGATTTTAAAATATTCTTTTATCTCTTTAACTCTGCACATCCCTGCGGCAATGTTCCCCTTTTTGTTTCATGCGATTTTGAAAAGAAAATCCGAAAAGAGAAATATTTTAAATTATAAATTTATCCATAGAGTAATTTTAGTAATACTAATTTTTCGTTCCTCAAATTTTCTGACGCCGGTTTTGTTTAAATCTTATTTTTAATTGATTTATTAATTGGCTCACAATTTTAACTCCCTTCTTTACATTGATACGAGCTTTTTTTATTATGCAGATGTTTAGTTTCACAAATTTTTCGAGATCCTTATTTAAGATTGTGAACTACACAATGGTGAAAGTTCTTTATCAAGTCAGCGAAACAAGTTGCAACTTTCTCTGGACCGTTATCTCGATTGCCGGCCGTGTTAAAAACAAGGGCGGAACAACGCAGGAATCTCGGGTGTATAAAATTGAAATATGGATCCGCACGGACGTGGATATTCGTGTAATCGTATCCGTTGCTCACCCCCCCCCTGCCAACCCCCGCGATCTTTGGACCCTCAGATAGTAGTGATGGGGGGAATGGAAGTACTTATTGAAAAGTTAGCGATTTACGAGCGAACTTCTCGGCTGCATTAGAACGCGTATAGCGATAAATCGAACCTACACCGAATCGCGCCGGCGGATGTACACGAGCTGTACAAGAATAAGAAGGTGCATCCTTGCTGTTCTGGAGAAAAAGAGCGGCGATAAACGCACGTGCGACAGTAGAGTGGAATTATTTGAAGCCCGGGGCGATCGATCCTCGCGATCTCTACACTTTAGGTCTAGGTCTACATTCAGGATTTGAAATTCTTTAACGTGAGCCTGGCAACTCTTTTAATTGAAATCTACGATGTTCAGCACTTTGTCATACTGATTTTTGAGTCTTGGGTAAAAATCATTCTTTTAACTTTTAACTCTTTTCAGTTATTAATTAAATTTATTAATGTATCAAAGTTTCTCTTCTGACAACTTGTTTATTTTTTAAAGTATTTAAATACGTGTAATAAATATATTTACAAAATTTCACGAGTAAAGCTTCCATGCTATGCTTTACTTATAATACGCTTTTATCTTAAGGTGTACCTTCGACACTGTACATCGCACTTTCAGCTAGTACATAGTCGCACCATAGGTGTATTTACAAGTTTGTGACGAGAATTGTAGCGAAATAAGAGGGGTCGTATTTGCTTTGCCGAGTTGGCTCATTGTACCCGAAACGACTTCAGAAGGAACTCTACCCGATTCGCAAACATTTCTTCCCCTCAATAGAGAATCTTTGAAGGCGGAAAATATAAAGTGGAAGTAGAAGTGAGAGGATTTATCAAATTTTTAGAAAGGAATCCAGTGTCTACGAGTTTGATGTAAGAGTTTAATAATTTTAAACTTTAAAGATCGAAAAGTCTTATATATCACATTTATATACGGAGAGTACGATATTTCAAATTTTACTTCGATCGTATTTTGATTTTATTCATTTTATTAGTGCAATTATTTATAATGCATTTGTAATAATATTAAAAATAATAACAATTATTTATGAGCGCGAGTATGTTTCATGAACATTAGATATTTTTAGTATGTTCTGTTTATTTATCAGAAAAGCCAACAGCGTGCTAATTTAAAAATTTATTTTCTTGCCTCTATCTCATGCTGAGAGAAAAATATAGTTACTTTTGGACCCAATCTAACCCAAAATTTTATAGTATTTTTAACACGAAATATGATTAACTTACCTATATACATCATTATGTTAATCACAATTATCGTTAGAAATACCATAAAATTATGGTTGGGTCGAGAAGTAACTACATTTTTCTTTCATTGCACCGTTTTGCTTTCTTCACGTACATCATCTTGAGATTCGAGACATTCAAGATGATGGAAAATACCAACGGTGGTGCTTGCCACGGGATCGATATCGAATTCCGAGCACAAGGACGCGTAAGCACCTTCGCTCGCACTATTCCGGCATTTTCGCTGGCGTTTTCAAATTTCCCGCCGGACCAACGGCGATGGCGGTAGCTAGATAATAGCCGCCACATCGTCTTCCGAGGTCACGAGGGTTGCGCGACGAGAGATGGGGGTCGATACGTAGACGGTTCTCGTCACCGATTTTACTGGCCATCATTTCGCCTGACTTTAAACCTCTCCGAGAGACCGTGACGGTAAATCGGTGGGTTGCTGTTGCTGCTGGCTGCTGCTGAATTTAAATTCGTCGAGGAAATTAAACGTCTTCGCGCGAATTAAACGTTAACTGTATTATTGCCTCATCAGCTGCTATCTCTCCACTGTTATCTCAGATTCCGATTATAGAGTTGCTGGCAATTCGAAACTTTAATTTTATAATTAATTTAATGATAAAATCTTGGTAAACAGAGATTTGAATTGCAATAGAGTTGCGTGTTTCATCTGCTAACTGTAGTTCCGAATCGATTTTTTAGGAAACACAATTTCAATATTATACATGAGTTAATTAATATCTTGAATGAATGTAATTTTAGGACTATTTCTAATATTGGACTCGACGTCCAATTTAAAAATTGTATGGCTTCAAGAACGACCTATGTGAAGCAAAGTTGTAATTTTAGAAATCGATGTTGCACATTCGAATGTTTGCGAATTCCTTGCGCATATTTGCAAAATTTAATGTAAGAGTGTAATAAGGATATGAATTGTCGATAAAATTATTGGCTCACTAGGTCCATTTGCGGTCGTAAGTTAACCGTTTTACCGTCTCTCCATGTTTAGCTCACGTGGAACTTTTAAATAAATGAAGTGCCAACGAGGCAAAAGCAGCATCAAAGGATGAATCTGCGGCGCGGAAACCTAATAGCATCGTTGAACACGGCTTATTAACTTGCGACAGGATTCAAATTCAAACATCATCGAGCCAATTCTGGGTGAGGTAATTGAATGAAATCCGATGGACTGGAAAATGGAGTTTTATGAAACGTATATATCGGCCCTTTTACGCACGTGTTGTAATTAAAATATTGTTCCGACCTGATACCTTTATATGCAGTTGTTATTGTGATTCAATGCAGATTTTACGAAGGCGCAGTATTTAATGTTTGCGTAAATATTCTTAAAAATAACAAAGGCTCCGATGATAAAATATCAAATTAAAATGTAAAGAGGTAGTAGGAGCCAACGGGTCCGTGATTCAATTTCATTACAATCATGGATCTGTTTAATTTTATAATTCTGACCCTTTCATTTGCCCTACAACTTTTCCGGACACTCTTTGGAAAAATGATTGTTAATATTAAGATTACTAAAATGCGTTCTATTGATTATTATTATTGAATATGATTTTACATTTGAGATTAATTTTGCGACTAAATATCATTTAATACTGAAGACGGTCCGATGACAGACAGAAACTTCAATTTATTTGTATACGTAATTAATACATTCAAGAATATCTCAAATAATTCTTGAAATTGAGTAAAGGGGTCTAGCAGGATAAGCATGTAAAATCTACCCCCGCACGTATTAAGCTCTAATTAATGTTATAAGTTCGCTTAAATTTGGTATGAAAGTCCACCAAATTTTAATGTCGAAATTTCATTTTTGTGGGAGATATGGAGGGGGAAAGAAAAATTTTTTAAAATATTTTTCTCAAAAACGACTGAATCGATTTCAATGAAAAAAAAAAATGTTACAACTATCAATAAGATTATTTT